>PVIW01003746.1:0-156513 GCA_004026585.1 Noctilio leporinus
GATGGGTGGACGGACGATGGATGGATGATGGATGATGGATGATGGATGGATGATGGATGGATGATGGGTGATGGATGGATGGATGGATGGGTGGACAGACGATGGATGGATGATGGATGGATGGATGGATGGGTGGATGAATTAACAGATGGATGAACGATACATAGCAATTGAATGTGTGACACTAAAGAAGATTTTCATTTTGTGCTCACAGGATAATAATAAAGAAAGGAAGGAAAGAAGGAGGAAGGGAAGAAGGAAGAAAGGGTGGCAGAAAGGAGGAAGGAAGATGTGGATGCTGTGGGACTCCCTGGCTGGTGGGCTCTGCCCCATGGAACTGACAAGATTGGCAGGTAGCAGGAGAGCCATTCTGAGGCTGCTTACCTGGAAACAAGTCCATTTTCAGCTCAGGAAGGAGCGCCATGCTGCTCTGCTGATTCTGAAGATGCCACTGGTATGAAGTCCAGAGTCCAGATGTGTCCGTGATTGGCTGCAGGTGTGCAGTCACTCATCTGTCTCGGAAAAAGAAAAACACGCGAGCAAGGCATCTGACATGGTGGCCACATCAGATGCTCCAGGTTCAACACAAATCATAACTCCAGCCAGACACGCGAGGGAAGGAGGGGTGCCCCATGTTCATCTTTGGTGTCCGGAGAGCATGGGGGCCGGAGCCCCGGTCTCCACTAGGTGACTGAACGGTTCTGCCAAGCCTGGCCCAGCGCCTACGGGCGGGCCAGGGGCCAGCTCCCTGGGTGCAGACCCTGCTCGGCCACTTCCTGCCCAGGAACCCTTGCAGTTTCAGCTTCCCAACCTGAGAACCTCAGCGTGACAGCTGGCTGTCTGTGTCACCCCACTGGGCGCAGGCCACCCGAATATCCAACCAGACCTGATGTCCGGGCACCCGGGAGGAGCCCAGAGCCACAGGAGCATTTCAGGGGGTAGCCTGACTCACGCAGGTGGCCTTCCCCCTCGTGGGTGGGCACCCTCAGAGAGCCGGGGGGCAGCCCATGGCACCCCAGCAGCTTTGACCTGGCTGCACGTGAAGAAGCTGCACCCTGGCTCTCCTGGGCCGCGACCCCCTTGTCCTCCACCTGCTTTGCTGGAGCCCCTGCCCAGGGCCGCCGAGGGCCCCGGGCAAGGCTCTGCGGGGAGGGAGCCTGCGGGAGGTGACATTGCAGGAACACGCAGGACGCCAGGGCCGGGCCGCGCGCTGCGGAATGAGCGGCAGCAGTGCTGTTCAGCTGGCAAAAGAGAAGCCATTTGGGCAAAAATTAGAGACAATAAAAGGCGGTAATGTGATTCTTAACTGTGGCTCGCGGGCCTTCGGGGCGGTTGGGGAAGTAATTAGGGCCATTTGCGGAGCAGGCAGGGCGGCTCCCCTCGCGGGCTGCGCGGGTCTCCGAGGAGGAGCATCGCGGGGCGGCACCCCAGTTGGGGTAGCCCCTCAGCATCCGGATCAGACCTGTCCTGTCACTGTCCGCACACCTGGCAGAGACGTGCTGGCCAGGCCGGCTGCACCCCCGAGCCTCCAGGTGCAGCCGGACCAGCCCTGTCCCCAGGTGCCCCGTGCGGGGCTCCGGCACCGCCCCTCCCTGAGTGGGTGGCCCTCCGTCCGGAGCACTGCCCACTGCCAGGAGCCACTGCCCGGACCCCAGCAAATAATGGACTTCGGTGGGCACCAAGGGGCACCCGGTGACGGGAAAGCTGGGGGCAGCCGTGAAGAGACCTGTGGGCTCTATGGGGTCCTCCTTCCTCGACCCCAAGTCCCTCCTGTGTCCCTCCTCTCCTCCAGCAGGCCCACCCCACACCCCCTCCCCAGCGGCCAGACGCACCTGGGACATGACGGCTTCCTCATGTCCCCCCCACACACACACACAGCTGGGGATTCTGGCCCTGCCTGTGACGGTGGCCTGAGGCCGTACCAGGCAGGGTCAGGCCCCTAACGTCCCACTTCAGCCTTAGGAGGACTTGGGCCCTTCCCTGGAATCTTCGTCCCACAGATCCGAGTTCCTGCCGCATGCCGTGGCCCCTGCCCTGTGAAAGGTACCCCGGGATCCTGGGCTCATCTTGGGCCGCTGTGCAGGGTCCTTGTGCCTCCCACTGGGCCACAGGAAGCAATCACGTGACACCTGCTCTCTGCAGATCGGCCAAGGTCACAGTGCACGCCCATGGGGAAGGGCCCAGGGACGTGCCCCCATTTCAATGCAGCCCAGACCAGCAGGGCTACCTGCACAGGGGGCTGCCAGCCGGCTCACATGCTCCAGGCCAAGCCCCGACTGCCCAGGCCTGGAACCCACCCTGTGGGCTGAGAATGAAGAGGCGGGCTCAACAAAGGAGACCCCTAGGTCCCCTCTGCAGGTACCTGGGCAGACAGGGGACACGGGCTTGGCCCTGCCCTTTGCCCTCTGGGCCTCCACCTCGTCATTCTTTCCGCCACCATTGATTGCCCAGGTCAGAGCCTGTGCTGGGAGCTGGGAAATCATGAGGAGCACAGCCTGTACGGCCCGGCCCCGACCCAGACCTGAGCTCCCAGGTCAGCCACTTCCAGCCGATGCCTCTGCCGTGGGGCCGTCCGTGTGCTGCAGGACGCTGGCCACCCCCCACGGAGACAGCCCAAGTCTACAGACATGGCCAGGTGTCCCCTGGGGGGCAAGAGCGCCCCAGACAAGAGCTGCTGGTCCAAAGCAGAAGCCCAAGAAGAAAACGCCCGGGCGGAAGGCGCACCTCTCCCACACGCCCGGCATCTGCCAGCCCCTGAGCAGCCCAGCGACCTTCATGTCACCGGAGTCTGAGGCAGGGAAAGGGGAAGGGACTCTCAAGGTCATGTGGCCATCAGGCTTGACCTTGAACCTGGCCCTCTCCTCCCTTCGGAAGCCCTGCACCGTCAGCGGGACTTGGTCATGACCTTGGAGCGAGGGGCGAGTCCTTGCCTGGCGCAGGGCCCAGCACATAGTAGGCATTCACAGGACGCTGGCACCCGAAGCGCAGCCCAGAGCAGGTGGCACCTGCGTCCCCTCCTGCCCTTGACCGGGGACGCGGCGGAGCCCACAGCCGGAGCCGTCTGTTGGCAGGCTGCGGGCAGCGCGCCCCGGGCACCTGTCATTGAGAGCCGCTCTAGGTTATCCGTGGCTGCGCATCCGAAGGAGAAGGAAGGAAAGAGAACGAAAGTAAAAGGCAAGAAAAATAGAAAAGAAATGTAGATCGGAATGGCTTCGCCTCCGAATTACTTCCCGAAGACACTGAAGTTAACCATGATTAATTTTTAGGCTTTTGTGTGTGTGTGTGTGTGTGTGTGTGCGCGTGTGTGAATCAGGGCTGATTAAATGTTTATATTTTCCATCGCTTCGCTGGGAGCGTGACTGCAGCACGCCTGCCGAACGCACTGAGGAAATCACATTTCTGGGGGTGTTGTTACGGGGATCCTGCAACACGGAGGAGCAAGGTCTCTGCTGCCACGACATCAACCCGAACGCGGTGCTGCGGTGGCCTTGGGGACACGCGGGGCTCTCCTGCTGCTCCGTGGATCCGGACAGGCCCCTGGGCCCGGGCGGCGGGTGGGCGGGGAGCATGGTCGCATCAGAAGACAGTTCAGAAGAAGCATTTCCTCACAACGATGCATTTCCATTCCCTCGGAGCCCTGCACCTCTGCCTCTGCTTGCCCGACACCTCCGACCTCCGAAGGAGGTAAAATAAACTGCCACCACCTGCCAGGGACTGGCTTACAAAGGGTGGTGGAACAGCACCCCCTGGGCTGGTGCTCGGACCACCCCCCTCCGGACCCCATCTGGATGACAAGGGTGCCACTGCTCTTGTCACCCGAATATCGAAGGCAAAAACGAGATGAAATATATTTTGACTGGTTTATAAAAAAACAATCTGACATAAAGTAATATTCATCTTTGATGAATCCAATATTCTTGGGGAATGATATTAGGCAGTATCTATTATATCTTTCATTGTGTTCCCATCTGCCCTTTCCAGGAGCTAAATTATGTGCATTAGTACGTAAATGGGCTAATGCCTCTCTGTATTTAGAGGACTGCACGCCGTGAATATATTCTCTGCTTCAAGAAGTAATTGGTAATTACAATGGTCATTTAGGCAATCACTGTCTCCGCTAGATTCATGTCATTCTTAAAAATAACTAGCTCTTAACCTTTGACAGAATTCTACAGAAACTGTTCATCATCGCCCACGCTTTGATTAATTTCACACATACACAAACCTGTATCAATAAAAGTGATGGTTTTACATTTGTTAACCACAGCAATTTGCCTCACTCATCAAAACAGCTTAATATCAGGTACCTGGGCTCCAAATCTCATTAGTTTCATTTTATAAACAGTTTTATGGAGCCTCACTTGGAGGAGAAAGCAGGGCACCCCGGCGTTGGTGTCTCCCGACCGGCGCTGAACGACAGCTCTGCAGCCTTCGTGGGGGCCTTTTTTTTTTTTTTCCCTTTAATGGTGGGAGGCGGAAAATAAATGAAACTTAAGAAAAATGACAGATGTTACCAAACACAAGCCTCTCATTATTTACTGACTGTTCACCCTAAATTACCCAGCCGCCCATTATCCGCCGTGGCTGCGTGCGTGTGGCTGGGTGCAGAGGCGCGGAGGGCCGGGCGGGGAAGGGCACAGCCTGGGCCCGCAGGACTCCCGGGAGAGACAGACGGACGGACGGACAGGCAGCGGGCGGACAGGCAGACGGCAGGTGGAATTCGCCGCGGACAGCCTCTCCCCACCCCGTGCAGCGGGCAAAGCCTCCCCCGGGAGGGGTCCCGGACCTGCAGGCCTGCGAGCGTAACTGCGCTCTGTCTGCGGAAGGCGGGCCCAGCGTTTCAGTTAATATAATTACATGGAATTACAGAGCCACTTGCATTATTGAGGTAAAATTAGACTCGATCGTCAGCATTATCCAAATCTGGCCTCTTTGGAGGTTAGATGCTCACCCGTGAATCACAATGCGTAGGGGCCTTCAGGCTGAAGTCCGCCGGTTGGGGTGCCGCCCAGGGACCGCGGCATCGTGGGAGGGACCCCAGGGAGAACGGAAACAGGGGACCCCTATGAAAAAGCAGGAAAAAGGCCTCTCACGCCACTGAAATATAAAGCATTCTCCTTCGCTCTGTGGGCTCTTTCTCTTGATGCCTCCTGGTGTTTATAAATCACTGGATGGTGTCATTGCAGGGGAGGTGGGCCTTCATCTGGAAGGTTCCATCCCCTGGGCCACAGGGACCCCGAGGAGCTGGAGGTGCTGTCAGGCACGCGCTCCGGTCCCCACACGGCCTCTGGGGTCCCTGCAGGGCAACAGGTGCCGACCGGGCCCAGGCTGGGGGGGCGGAGAGGCCAGGACCAGGCCAGCAAGCTGCACCCCAGCCTCAGGGAGTTGGGGGATGGGAGGCGAGTTGGGTGGTTTTAAGCTCAGAACTGGAAAAACGCCAATAATTTTCTGATGCATAAAAGGCAGAGAATATTCATCTGATTCTCCCCGTCTCCCGACAGGCCTGTGATAATCGGCGGCTTTATGTCGACAAAGGTCAGGGACGAAGATTCGCGTCCTTCCCCACGGCCCGGGCCGTGGGGACAGACGGGGGCCCTGCAGCCATCCACACCCTCGTCTGCATCCTACACGCACACGCGTGCAGACATGCCTGTGCCTGTCATGTCTGCTCACATATGACGAACAAAAGCAGGGCAGCGAGGCGACTCAGGACGATGGATTTCAGCAGAAGCTCTGGGCACGGCCACTCCCCGCCCGGTGACAAACGTGCCTGAAATGGCAGCGTGGGTTAGGTCGGGTGGGCAGGTGGGCCCGGTTGGGGTTGTACGTGGAAACTGTGTGGGTGGCTGCGCAGCACCGCACTGCCGGCGGGGACCCTGCGGGGCGGGACCCTGCGGCCTTGCGGGCGGTGGGAGGTCCTTTCCAAAGTCCTCTGCCGCCTCTGCTGTCCTGCGGGCTCCGGAGCCACCCCGGGTGCTGGTGGTCATTGTTCCTCAGGCGACACCTGGGGCCCAGAGAGGTTGAGGCCTGTGCCCAGGCCACACGGCGAGACTGGGTCACCGCAGAGCTGGGGCTGGCGCAGCAAAAGGAGGGGGTCTGGGAGCTCGGCAGGGTGGGGGACCCTGCGGCCCAGCACAGGGACCCTGACTGTGACCAGCACAGCCTCACACACACAGCCCAGCACCTCTTGTCATCCTCCTCTCCTCACGGCTAAGCAGTGACCCAGCCTGCTGGACGCTCACCAGGGGGTGGTCCATGTGCAGAGCACCCCCTGCCCGTAGCCACACGTCTGCAGCCCCCACATGGAGCCAGCCCTGCACTGTTCCAACCTCACCGGAAATTGGGGTGCCTAGGAGGGTGAGCTGAGAGAACACAGCTCAGGATTGGGCTCCAGCCCCTCCTGGCCCCACCTGAGTCTCCGCTTCTGCATCTGGGGGATGGGGTGAACACGGAACCCACTTCAGAGGTGATGTATGGAAAGGGCAGGGGGATAAGGAATGACCCTGAGCCACCCCAGAGTGTGTCCTGATGAGTTCAGTGCCAGGTGGGCTGGTCATTGTGAAGGGGAAGGAGGAAACGAGTGCCAGGATTAGCATAGGAGAGCTTCCTTCTGCACTGACCAAGGCCTCCTCCTCCAGGAAGCCCTCCTGGAACACCTCAGGCCCCGTGACCCATGTATCTGTCAACTCCATTCCTGCTATCATTTCACAACTGTGTCCCATTTCCCTGGCTATGGGGAGCTATTGTAACTGTCACAGGCACAAGCACGATCACTTTTGGTGGCTGACAAACATTTGCCCACAAATAGGCCACCCTGACTCGGGGTGCACCGTGACCCGAGGCGGTTCTCTGTCGTACTTCCCTATTTCCTAATCTAACTTGTTCCAGCACAGGTGTCCCTGCAGGGGCATGTTCTGGAGGTGCCGCAGCCCTGGGCTTTGTCATAGTGTATGGGTCCGTGATGGCGAGAACTGGACTTTGGGCCGTGTCAGGGGGAGCCCAGCCTCCGTGTTGTGGGCAAGTCGGCCGCCCCGGCACGCATGCCTGTAGGTGGGTGCGCAGGTATGAGATCTGTGTGCTCTTCATGCGTGCCTATCAGTACCGTGTGCGGCAGTCCACACGCAGGGAAGTGCATGTGTCTCTGCTGGTGCCCGTTCATGTCTGAGCATTGCGGGCCTGCGCACGCACCATCCATGCTGGCAACCTGTGTGGTGTGCCGTGGTCCCCGTGTGTGTCCATGTGTGGTCTCCGTGTATGTGGATAAAGGCACCAACCAGGAGGCAGGCACAGCTATTTTGGGGTCCTGTGTCATCCCTGAAAAGGAACCACATCCCCGGCTGGGTCATGATCATGACAGCTGGAGATGTGGGGACAAAGGACGAGACCCTCCCAGAGGAGCAGACGCGCCTGCTGCCTGGCAGAGGCCGTGGGGGCTCAGGGGAAAGAGCGGAAACCGGGGAGCCACAGGGCCTGAGGCCCTGCCCCAGTGTGACTGTGGGGCCTTGTCCCTAATGGGACAAGAAGGTGGAGGCGTCCGGCACTGGACGTGAGCTGGGCTCCCAACACATCTCCCGACACGGCCTCTGTCCCACCGTGGGGAAACGACCTTGAGTCTCAAGGACACGAGTTGAGGTGGTGCCACCCTAGCAAAGCCGGGGCCCAGCACCTCTGCGGAAGTCAGCGCACCCACCCTTCCCCTGTGCGCGGCCGCCCAGCGCTCCGGGGGACTCCGTGAACGTGCGGCCGGCCCCACAGCGAAGCTCCGTATGTGGGGTCCCATGTCCACGAAGCGGCCCTGGAAGTGGGTTTGATGTGGGTTAGGAGTGACGTCCCCACGGTCACCCCACGGGCCCAGCTAAGGGAGGCCTGGGGGTGAGGGTGAAGGGGACCCCTCCTGGCCCAGAGCCGACGGGTGGCTCTGTAAGGACAGCGACGAGGCTGGACCGCAGGCGGACAGAGCCTGGGGCGGGCACAGGGCAGTGGGTCAGGCGGTCGCCCAGGCCGGGAGTGCACAGAACCCCCGTGATCCTGCCAGCGCGGAAGCACAGCTTTGCTCGCTTTTCAGATCAGGAAACCGAGGCGCAGGGTGTCCCTGAACCACACAGCCTGCCGGGACCCCAGCCCCTCAGCAGCCCCCCGAGGGGGCTCCGGGTCCTGAGACAGCCGCCTGCACCCCGTCTCCCGGGCCCCAAATGCAGACAACACCTGAAAACCGCCTCCCTGCTCCGTCCCCACCAGTGGCAGGGGAGTCGCTCTGCAGACAGTTACTGCGACCAACAGCAGGAGGGGTGTCCCCAGGGGGCGTCCACCGCATCGCCCAGGGCAGAGCCGTGGTGGGTCCCGCGGAGCTGGGCACCCCTGGGGAGGGTGAAGCGGGGAGGCACGTCCTGGGGTGCGGGGGGCTCACGCGCCACCGGCTTTGGGAGGCTGCCACCCATGGTAAAACGCCAAGCGGCCCAGCTGTCCACACTCATCGGAGCGGCCTGGCGGGTGGGGGCAGTGTCCATGGCCGGCAGGGTGGAGGAAGGGGGGTAACGAGGCACCTGCTGGCCACCCCGCGCAGGGCCAACAGAGGCCCCACAGCCCCCAGGACTGGAGGGACCCGGGGGCGGTGGGGAGGGAGCGGGGTCTCCGTGTCCAGTGCTCCCCGGAACCCCGCCCACCGCGGCCCTCCTCCCTTCCCCGGGTCCCCCAAACCCGAGTCTGCCTGAGTGGCCTCCCGGGGCCCCCGCGCTGGGCCCAGGTTGAGCTCAAGCCTGGGCCCGACCCGGGCTTCGGACCCCTCGGCCGGGGCCGGCTGTGTTTGTGATGCACCCTCATAGGCGCCAGGGAACCCGCAGCCCCCGCACCCCAGCCACGGGCGTGGGGCGGAGGTCAGGGGGTGCCATGTCCAGTAACCAGGCGGGAAGAAGCTGATTTCTGTGCATCCATGAGGTCGGCGTGTCCAACGCGAGGACCTTGTCAACGGAAAGGCTGGGAGCCAAAAATAACCAGCCGCAGCCCCAGGGCGGCTCTGATGAACCTCCATGTCCACATTGCCGGGGCCCCACTCCAGGCTGGAAGCCCCCCACCTCTGGCTTGGATGAAAGCCGCCCCGGGGACGATGACCCCCCCTCCCCAAGAGAGATTTTACTAAAGTCGGCAGGGATGTGACCGGGCCAGAAGCCCCAACCCAGCCCTCCTGGCGGGCCCTCCACACCCCCTACCCACCCCACCCCGTCGGGAGGAAATAAAGGGGTGCAGCATCCGGGGGCTGGCGTGGGGCACACCCCGCCCCGCGAGCGGCTGGGCAGCACCACAGAGCTTCTCCTCCTCCGGCGAAGGGGGTGTCAAGGGAGGTTTTCCCGCAGGACCCCCCCAACCAGGAGGCCAGAAGCAGCTCATACCCACGGCCCAGCGGCAAAGGGGCAACCGACCGGCGTGACCCCACGGGCGTGATGGATGCTGTCGCTAACCCGTCCAGAGCGGCTCTGCGTGGCAGCAGATTTATAGTCAGCCCTCCTGGGGACGCCGCCGGGGACACCCCAGCAGGCGCCCTCTGCCAGGGGCCCCCCAGCCGCAGGGGGCCCTGAACATGCCCTGCGGCCCCTGGTCCGCATCCTGGACGGGAGGGAACCTCCGGAGGAAAACGCAGCCCAGGGGTTTCACTTGGCAGGTAAGTAATAATGGGTTCCCCCTTTTTCTTCATGACGGCAGAAAATAAGTGACTGATGTCAGCCACCAAAATAGCTATTTGCATAACGTGGCTGATTATGTGCTGCCCCTGCCCCCCATGGGATTAATGAGCTCGAAGTACCTGCTAGATTTTTCTCAAACGGGTAAAGATGTCGCGGGTCAGCAGAGCCCCTGACCTCGGGCCAATGGGCTTAGAGAGACACGAGCTAAACCTCAGCCCGCGTGGTCAGAACGGATCTGTGTGGTTTTCTAAAGACAGGGAGAGACACATCCATGTGTGGCTGCCTCCCACCCCCCACCTGGGGACCCGGCCCGCATCCCAGGCCTGTGCCCCAAACGGGAATCGAACCAGCGGCCCTTTGGTTCGCAGGCCGGTGCTCAAACCAGCCAAGACCAGATGGATTATTTTTAAAACCAGTCCCATGGGGAAACAAGGTACTTTTTCAACCACTTGGGGAGGGCCCAAGGCAGGGTGTCTCCTATTCAACAGTCACTCAAATCTCGCACCTGGTCCTACGCCCCGTGGCCTCATTACTTCAGAAGTAGTTCCCGGGGGGCAGGGTAATCCTGGGTACCTGGACCCCCTTCTGCCAACAGAGCCGGCTGCACTTGGCACAGGGCGGTGTCCAGGGTGGGTGCAGACCCTTAGGTCTGAGTGGTCCTCCTCCCCAGCGTCTGCACAAACTGCCCAGGATGCCGCCTGCAGGGGTGACCCATATCCTGGGAGGAGGGAGTCCAGCTCAGGCCTGGGGTCCCCTCTTAGCTCCTGAACAACCTCAGAGGCGGGTGTGAGAGGCTAAGATTGGAGGAAACCTGGTGACAGGCACATCCATGTTTATGATATTTTGGGAGGGAACCCCGTGGTTGAAAGTTTGCACGATCACCCACAAATTTAAAAACAGGTTAGACAGGCAGGGTGACCGTGGGGTCTTTATCTTGGTCAGACCTGCGAAGGCCTCCCTGTACGCGGCACCTGCAAGGCAGGGGCCAGAACAATTTTCCGCATGTGCAGCCACGGGCACGTGGGGTCCCGTGGAACTTGCTGCAGAAGCTCACGTCTAAGAAGCTACCCTTTCACGGAGCGGGAGCCAGGCTGCACGGCAGCACCTGCGCCCCAAGTCCGCACCCCTCAAGCTCCAACTCTCCTGGCACCAGGGAACCCGCTGTGCCCTTGACCATTGGTCAGGTTTCCACACCTGGCAAGTTTCACTGCGGGTTTGCCAGGTGCTGACGCCCATGAGGCCTGTCCCCGAGCCCAGGGACCGTCCCAGATGAGGGGGACAGGCCGGAAGGGGAGCCAGCGGGTGTAGGGGCTGCTGGGGGTGTCTCCAGGGATCCAGGTAGCCACAGGTCTAAACGCCACACCCGGGCATTGAAGGGCTGGGAGTGGCAGGGGCTCCTGGTCCTGTCTCACTTGCCGGCACCTGGCCCTCGACCTCCAGACGCAGAGGCAGGAGCCAGTAAGTCACTTCCCCAGATGACAGGACCTGTGGGAGGCGGTGGATGGGGCCGTGTCCCCAGCGAGCCCCCACCGCCCACCCCTGCGCCTGCCCCTGTGACCCGATGCTGCTCTGGGGGAACAGGAACAAAGGGGGGGCTTCCTACAAAGAGATCTCCCGACTGAGAAACCGCCACTGCAGCCCCATTCATTCAGCCCCGGGAAGGCTGTGCCCGGCGTGTTCAGACGGGAACGCGCGGTTCGTATCAGCCGCAGCGAAGACACCGTTAAGCTAACACCATTTAAAACTGAGCAAACCCGAATGTTTGATGAAAGTTTTTATACATTCTGTACACTCGAGCAGGTAACGCGGAGCCTCCGCTGTTTTTTGTTGGTTTTTCATTTGCTCCCAGCGTGGCATCCGAAAGTGGGGAGGTTTCGTTCCTTTTCACGTAAAATGAGGAGGCAGACCAGCGCGCAGGGGGCGGGTCCGATGGTTGCCACCAGCTTCAGGCTTTCCAGGGAGTCTGGGGGAGCAGCTCACCCCAACGTCAGCCTGTGCGAGCGAGCGGCAGCCTCCCCTCCTCCCGCTCCCCGCCGGGCGGCGAGGTCATACACGGGGGGCTGTGGACACGGAGGGTCCGGCCGGAGTCCACACAGGTTTCCAGGCCTCCGGGCTTTTCTAGCAGGTTTTTGATTGTTTAAAATCCCTGGTTCCTGGGGTCATGGACTCCACGTGCGTCTTCTTTACTGGCCGGGTTTATTTTTCCAGGATGGACAATTACGGAAGGCGCCCCCCTCTGCCCCCCATAACGCAGGCCCACGTCCCGCACCCTCGCGCGGCCTGTGTCCGGCCTGCTCACCGGGGCCGTGGCAGACGGGGGGACAGGTGCCAGGCAGGGGTCCCCTGGGTCACACGGGCGCGCCGGGGCGTTCCCTGCAGCGCTGAGACCCCAGGCGCTGTCCCCTCGCCGCAGGCACGTGGCCATGACTCGACTTGTTTTCACCCTGATGGCGGCCGCCGGGATTCACACGGCTGATACCCTGAGTTACTGCTCTGTCACCGAGGAAACAGAACGCGTGGAGATGCTCGGAAAATCCCCCCAAAACACACAGACCAAGGACGGTGCGGCGGGGCCACCCGATGGGAGGGGCCCAGGGCAGGCGTCACGCGGCGGGCGCTCCGGGAAGGGTGGCTGGGCTGGGCGGTGGGCGCCACGGGGGCCCCCCCACAGCTGCCCCGGAGCTGGAGTCCCGCCCGGGCCCCGTCCGAGTGAAATACCTTCCAGGCTGCACCTTCTTCGGAGATCCATCTTGTCGGCGGCAAGGAGGCTCATTTTCATGTGGGAACAGATGGGGCAAAATTGTCATTAACAGAAACTGACAACTCTAAAACTGAAATATAGATTCGGAAAGGAATCTAATGAATTAAATCAATGTTATTGCGGGGAGAGCCGAAGGAATTATTAGTGATTTGTAAAGTTACCCTGTGTTCTAACCTCCGTCTATTTCAGCCGGGGCCGTGTTCACGTTCGTCACCCTTTCTCACGGCCGTGGCGAAAGCCTGGCTGCGCGGGGCCACCCTCCTAAGTCCTGTCCTCGGGCGACAGCCACCGGCGCCCCAGCTCTGCTCTTCGGCCTGGAGCAGCCGCCCCCCCACCAGCAGAGGCCCCGTCCTGACCCCGGGGATGGGGGGGGGGTGCCAGCGCAGGCAAGAGTGGCTCAAAGCATTCGAAATAACGTTTGTCTTTGCACGGAGGAGAATCTGATTTTTAAAACAATCCCAAATGCGAAGGCTGTTTTCAGTAATAAATAGGAGGAAAAGCATTTCCAGCTGTCCAATTTTTAGATACTTTTCATGATCATATCAAACCAATTACCAAAACCAGACCCAGAACACCCCTGCCTTCCTGCTGCTGGGACCCCGACAAAGAACAAAGGGAAGTGGGGGGAGGCTGGGAGTACCCCGGGCCCGCCGATCTCCAGGTGAGGAGAGGGGCCTGCTCTGCACCCCCAATTGAATAAAATGTTCACTCATTCAGCAAATACGGATGGGCACTCACAGCACGCTGGGCGTTGCTCTAACCATGGAAACACAGCAGCAGCCAAGTGGCCAAGGTGTCTGGGTCCTGAGGCTTCCTTTCCAAGGGGGGTGTACAGCGAACAACTAAAGATGTGAGGTAGTCTCTGTCACCCAGACACAAGGACCAGGGGTGGGAGGGCTGGGCAGGGGTAGCTGGCCAGGGAGGCCCCATGGAAGAGGGGGTATCTGAGCAAAGAGCTGGAATTGGGCATGTGGAGGGGGTAGGGGAGCCTTCCTGGTGGGGAAAACAGCAGGTGCAAAGGCCCTGGGGTGAGAACAAGCTGGCAGAACAGCAAAAGGGCCAGTGTGCCTGAAGCTCAGGGGTCAATGGGGCGAGACTGGGAGACAAGGCCCTGTGGGGACCCCCAGGCCACAGTGAGGAGGACGTGGACAGCTTCACAGATGTCTCTTTGCCCCAGAATTCACCACGTCCAGGATGCAGGGGTAGTGGCCCCTCTCGCTGTCCCCGCTGAGACCTCCCAGCGCTGTGTCCGGAGCAGGGGTCCTGGGAACAGAGCCTCGCCTGGGCTTCCGTCCTCTGCCTGACACCAGACTCCCCGCTCTGGTGGAAGAGCCATGCTGGCCTGGGCCCCTGCGGACGGCTCCTGCTCCCTAACCGCCTGTCCTCCTGCCTCCGCCCTCCCTCCTCCCTCACCTGCCTTCAAGACCAGCCCTGCGCGCCCTTGTAGAGCAGCCCCTCCCGCTCGGTGCTCCCTCCTCGGACCCAGATGGCACCCCGTTGCCCCCCTCCCGCCAACCCACAGCCCCTACCGCAGGGGCCGGGCGGGTTCTGGAGGTGCTGCTGGGCCGTCCTCAGGCCTCTCTAGCAGGTGGCGCGAGGGGTGTCAGCGCCGGGATGAGCTGTCGTTTGCACACCCAAGAGCGACAGGAGCCCGTGACATGGAGTCCCGCCACTGTCTCAGGGACAAAGGGGCGGGTGGCTTCTGCGCGTCATGTCAGGGGCCGGGTGGCGGGTGGCGGGCAGGGCGAGGCAGAGGACAGGGCGCCCACGGGCCAGGCGGCCTGAACCACGTGTGCCCTCATCTCACAGAGGACTCGCCCCCACTCACTGGCCAGCGTGGACCCTTGGTGGGCCGATTCACAGTCATGACTTATGGGGGCCACAGCACCCCTGGCCCCCGGCCAGTGCCCGTCCCCACCGGCACGTGCGGTGGGCAATGCCTGCCCTGCGGACTGGGGTGGGGTGCAGAGGAGTCTCGTTCCGTCTCCAGGCCCCACACCAGCCCCCAAACATCCAACACCTCTGAGTCAGCACCGAACCCCTCGCTTGAATTCAGCCACTTCAAGGGTGACCGCCGGGGACGGCACTGGACGTGTCCCTGCTGTCCCTCAGGAGGGGTCCTCTGTGGAGCCCGTGAAGACAGGAGAGCAAGGGGAACCGCCTCTTCCCCCCAGAGGTTGGCATTTTTCGACCGAACAACAGAACAGCGTGGATGCTGCTGTCCCCCTTTTCGCCTTGGCTGCTGGGAAGATCCCCAACATCATTCCCACGGGATCCTCAACGCAGGGTTCCCAGCGTTTACTATTTTGATACCCACGTGTGCTGAAACGGCAGTAAAAAGGCAGCAGGTTTTAGATACATCCGTAGAGCGGGGCCTGGAGGCTGGCCGCCTGCGTCACTGCAGAAGCCCTGGCCGTGTCCCGCACGCGGCTGTGCGTCCTGCTGCGGTTCTGCCCGGGCGTCTTGTCGGGCAGCTCTCGGGGCCGGAAAGTCCCACCCAAGCCTGGCCGGGGTGTCCCTCACCAACTAGCTCCCCGGGGTGACGGCCCCACCCTGCTTCCAGCTCAAAGCAGGAAGCAAATCGCCCCCTTTACCCATTCGGTCGCAGGAGACCATCCATCCCAGGCCACGCCTTGCGTCTACGTGGTATTATTACCTTTTGCCGACAAGTACAAACACATGGTCAACATTCGCCATAAAATTATCATAGAAACGCCATCTCAGATCTGATTTGCTCTTTGCCAGCGTGCGTTTCCCCAATCGCTTGTATCGAAATTATGTTTTACGGAGGAGGAAGAGAGAAGAACTACCCCTGGTGATTTGAACAGGCATTGGCGTCACACGACGGGAACACTTTCGGGGAAAACGAGTTCAAAACCACTTAAATACAAGTGATTTTAATAAGTCTAGTATGAAAGATGCCTTTTAGCTGTATTAATGAGTGAATCAAAATGGGTGGATCTTGGAATATTTTCCGACAAACAGATTTGGGGGTGGGGGTTGTGTAGGGTTTTTGTGGGTTTTTTTTCTGTTTGCGAGAGGACATTTCTGCTCACCGAACACGGCCATGACGCTGCCCTCCAAGTGTTTCCACAGGGATTTGGGGACACGAGACCCACCCACACCCCCGCCCTGGAAAACAGCGTACATGTGACAGGTGCCAGGGGGTCTGGGCCCGACCCATCTTGGGGACACAGGGGGCTGGGTGGCTTCTGTGCGTCATGTCAGGGGCCCGGGTGGCGGGTGGCGGGCAGAGCGTGGCAGAGAGGACAGGGCACACCCACGGCCTGAACCACGTGGGCCTTTGTCTCACAGAGGACTCGCCCCCGCTCACCGGCCAGCGTGGCCCCTTTGTGGCCCGATTCCCAGTCATGACTTATGCCATCGACCTGATTTTTCTACCAGGCATCTGTGCATCTTTTTCCCTCTTACGATTCTCTTTTTCCTTCACGGTTCTGGCTGGTTCCCTGGCTTGGTGCAGCCGGTCCGCAGCCGGTGGGGCCGCCACGTCACGGCACGAACCTGAGACACAGCTGAGATGCCCGAAGCCTGGCACCTCGGGACAGCTGCGTGTCCCACGGAGGAAAGCACGCCTCCTAAGGATTAGGCTCTGTGCAGAGGCTGTTCATCAAAATCAAGGAGGAGGCACATTTATTTGTGCGATGTAGTGAGGACACCCCTCTGAGAACCCACAGCGGAGGTGCCTCCCAGGCATGGCTTTGAGCTGTTAGTTTTCATCCTCCGTCCCCAGGAAACCGCTCGGTCAAACTCATCGCTGTGTCTCACAGCGCGGCAACCTGCCTGGCCCCGCAAGCACCCCGGACACGGGAACGGGGAGCCCTGGGGTGTGGCCTGGGGAGGGCAGGAGCTGGAGGAGGCTGCTGGAGCAGGTGGCTTTCCTGGGAGGGTCCCTCCTCCCCTGCCCGCCCTGCGGATCTGTCTCAGAAAGTCCATGTGAACACACGTGTACAGACAGACTCGTGTACACGCAGACTTGGGTATACACAGACTCATGTACACAGAGACTCTGGTATACAAAGACTCGTGTGCACACAGACTTGGGTACACAACGCCTTGGGTACACGCAGGCTCAGGTCCATGTGTGCTGTCCCACACTGTCACCTCCCTCCTGCCTTTTGGTGCCAAGTCCTCGCCCTCCACCAGAGGGTCTTTCCCAGCAGCGCCACCCACTCTGCCCCACCCTTGGGGATCATGGCCCCTGTGTGCGTCCCAGGCTCTCCGGAAAGCAGTGAGGGCTGGAAAGCAGAGGAAGGCTCTGCAGGGAGGTGCAGAGGGACCCCGCTGTGCCGTACCAAGTGGACGAAGGGGCCCTGTGTGGACAACACCCGCAGCCTCTAGTTTGCCTGGTGCAGCACGTGGGAGCCAGGCTTCAAGAGATCGGTGAGACCCCAGGAAAAGGAAAAGCAAAGGAAAAGGGCCTCAGCCCAGGGCCTCAGCCAGGCACTCAGGAGCCCAGGACCCCAGCCAGCCTTTCCCAGAACTCCCGGCCCGCAGAACTGCATCTTGGGCTTTGGACCCCAAGCTGTGAGCCTCTGACTGAAGCCTTTTTTTGTCAGGATAAGGCTGGGGGGCCCCCTAGCCCTTTCACTCTGCCTGACTAAAAACCCTGGACTACCTCTTGGCACACAGGAGCCGCTGAGCATCCATGAACCACAGGCCGTGGCCGCAGGACAGGGACACAACTCTGCTGAGGTGCGTCTGGGCAAGTCCCACCCTAAGCCAGCACGTGGGTCAAACTGCCAGGTCTGCATGAACCCAGGGTCCCCATGGGAGTCCGGTTCCAGTACCCAGAGCGGGGTGACAGGGTGCTGAACCCCAGGCCCCATCCTCCCCCAGTGCAGGCAGGCAGGTCACGGAGACGTCACCTGCTGCCCCAGGTCACAGCCTGGGCCCTCCAGCACCTGGACAGCCGGCCTGCCCACCACGCCCCTCACCCCACTCCAGACAGCACCCTGCCCACCCCTGTGCCCCAGCAGCCCCTGTCCCTGGGGGACCATTGGGAAAAGGCAGCTGTCCCCTGCGCCGGTTATTGATTTAATTTCTGTTTACTTCCCTGGGAGCTTAATTTGCTGCGTTAATGGCATTTTTGTCTGCTTGCCCATCACACGAGGCTGACAATGCCACACGGTGCAGCTGCGGCCACATTTCCCTGCACACAGCCGGGGGCGGGGTGGGGCTGGGCGTCCCTCCCCAGGGTGCTCCCCACCCCACCCACGTGCGGCACCTGCTGCCAGCCCCTGGGGTGGGGCTCACGCTCCCTGCTCTCTGGGTTTTCAGCAAAGACAGTCCTTCAGAGCAGAGGGCACCCTGCCTGACACCCGCCACCCGTCCCTGAGAGACGGAGAGAGGGGCCTGGGGACCCAGGGGCGGCCGTGCTCAGCTTGGCGTCCTGGTGGGCTCAGCCCGGAGCAAGGTCTTTGAAATCCAAGAGGGAGACCAGCCAGGCCCATTAAGGGGTTCTGGGAAAATTTAGCTGAATCTGCTCCCTCCATCTGGGGTCACATTCTCTGCCAGCTGTGCCCGCGTCCTTGTCCCAAATCGCCCTCCTGCCTCATGGTGGCGCACATTCTGCCTTTCACCGAGTCATCAGCCCATGAACACGGCGATGCCCAGAGAGGCCAGCTGGGCCTCGGGGTTCTCAGGGGGACCCCAGCCCCACTCGGCTTCCACGTCTGCCGGGACAAGGCTGAGCAGTGAGCCGCCGGGACACCCCACGGGGCAGAAGGGGACGCCTGCCACGCCCACGGTCCCCCAGGCAGGCCGGAGGGTGGGTGCGTTAGGGTCAAAGACGCCCCTGCAGCGGCCGGCGGGTGGCCAGCGGGCAGGCTGCTGCGGCCAGCCGGGGGCCCGTGTCCGGAGGTTGCGCCAGGAGGGCCTGGCCTCTGTGCAGGAGGACACGGGCGTCCAGTGCGTGCGTCACTGCTGGGGGTGGAGGCCAGGGACACGCAGAGGGCGCCCTGAAGTCCGAGGACAGGGAGGTGGGAGGGGAAGGGCTGCACCTGGGCTCCAGGAGTGACAAACGTCCCGCTACTGCGTTTGGGCCTCCCAGCAGCTCTGCCGTCCGCGTGGGTCCACGGGCAGGAGACGGGGGCTCAGGGCCGTGCAGCCAGGGGGGTGCGGTGGAGCGGGGAGCCCAGCCGCTCGACTCCAGAGCGTGTGCTGTCAGCATGAACCCCGGTCCAGAGAGCCCGTGGGACAGCAGAGGCCTTGGGCCGGCAGGACGGTGGCTGGGGACGGCAGGGGTGGCGCTGAGAGCAGCCGGCCTCCCACTTCTCCGCAGCCCCACGGCCCCTCTTCCAAGCCCTCTTGTCCCCCACGGGGCAGGAGGCTGAGCAGTGCCCACCGGGGGGGAAGGTCCCGGCCCCTCTCCCGCGGACGGGCTGTCCCGCTGCCCCCAGCCCTCCAGCCCAGCGGTCCCAGCGCTGCAGCTGCCCTCAGCCCCGGCAGCACTGGGACCAGGAGCACAGGTCTCGCCTTGCGTCTGGGCCTGGGCCGCGGTCCCGTGTGGGTGTGTGCGTGCACCAGGCTCCCACGCCCCCCGCAGGCCGGCATCCACCCACCGCCCAGGCAGAGGCGCCTCCCCGGGGGCTGGGGCTGCAAGGCAAGACGACACCCAAGAGCCACGCAGCCTGTAATGACCCCCAGCTCCTCCTGGGATTAATGGGCCACCGGGTTAATGGCCCTCGGCAGCACCCCGGGCCATTAGGCCCCGGGAAGCCCACACCTCAGTGGCCGTTACTTGAGTGGAAGACATTAGCAGGCCAACAGCACGTCCAACAAGGACGGGATCAGCGGGGCACCTATTACCTGGTCAGGCCCTGCGACCGGGGGGCGGCCAAAGGCCCCGCGCCCACTCCCGCCCCTCCCGCCCCCTTGGAGGCCTCTGTGTGGCCAAGTTGCCTTTCCTTTGCAGCAGGTGTGTGCGTGTGCGTGGTGTGTGTCTGTGTATCTGTGTGTATCTGTGCATGCCTGCATGCTTATGTGTGTGGTGTATGTCTGTGTATCTGTATGCATGTATCTGTGTGTGCCTGCATGCTTATATGTGTGGTGTGTGTATCTGTGTATATCTGTGAGTGCCTGAGTGCTTAAGTGTGTGGTGTGTGTCTGTGTATCTGTGAGTGCCTGCGTGCTTACGTGTGGTGTGTGTCTGTGTAGGTGTGTATCTGTGTGTGCCTGTGTAGTTATGTATGTAGTATGTATCTGTGCATGTGTGTGTGCCTGCATGCTTACATGTGTGGTGTGTGTATCTGTGTATATCTGTGTGTGCCTGCATACATACATGTGTGGTGTGTGTCTGTGTATCTGTATCTGTGTGTGCCTGCATGCTTACATGCGTAGTGTGTGTATCTGTGTATATCTGTAAGTGCCTGTGTGCTTAAGTGTGTGGTGTGTGTCTGTGTATGTGTGTATCTGTGTGTGCCTGTGTACTTACGTATGTAGTACGTATCTGTGCATGTGTGTGTGAGTGTGTGTGTGTAAGGTCCCCAGGCTCAGCTCCGGGATGTCAGCGTGTTTTCACTGCATCGTGAGAGACGCTGACACCGGCCCTGCACCGTGTGACCCACTCCCGTCCCTCCCCACTTGGGGGCCTGTGCCCTCACCCCCACCCCCACCCTCTGAGGCTCCCGAGTGTGGTCCCCTGCGAGGACTCTGCCCTCACCCAGCTCCGAGACCAGAGCAGGGGTGACGCTTCACACCACCACGCAAGGTAAGGATTGTTCCCACCGCCTCCTGAGCGGGGCGGGGGGCGCCTCTCTGTTCCCACTTGCTTCCTGCCCAAACCCAGAGGGAGGACACAGGAGCCCGACCGTCTTCAACCGAAGCTCAGGGGGGTCGCCTGATGGAATCGACAGAGAAACAAACTCAGCAGAGAAAATGGAGGGAACAGTGGTCACTCCTGAGAGCCGCGTGTGCCCGCCACGCTGCCGGCCTGGGCGTCCCGGGAGCAGCCTGGGGGTCACGCACCGCAGTCCGCCCGTAGTGGCTGCTTCACGGAGGACGCGGCGGCCAGCGGGGCTCAGCGCTCTGCACTTAGCCCTCGGGCGCACCCTTCTCGGGCTCGGGCAGCCCGGCACCCACCGTGGTCGCGGGCGAGGCCTGGGAAAGTGGCCGGGCACCATGTGAAGGCAGTCGAGGCCGGCGTGGAGGAAAGGGGAAGGGTTTCTGTGTGAACCTCTGTCCCGTAAGATACGTGACGTCAAGCAGATGTTGCGACGTGACAACTGGTCTACCGGGGAGCGAACCCTCCTCACACCGTCCTTGAAAGTCTGTCAACACAGCCAGACCCCCAAACGCCTCAGCTCTTCACTGGGAAAGCGGGGGACGTCCCGTATTCAGACATGGGGGCACAAAGCAAGAGGGTGAGCACGGAGCGGACACTCAACATGGGTGGGAGCTGCTGTCGGAAAGGGACAGAGCCCCCAGGAGCCCCGTCAGGCTGCCCGGCACCACCAGCGGGCAGACCATGGGCGCAGCCCTGCCCACGCCCGCCCGACCGGACGCCCTGCCGTGTCATCAGTCCCTACAGTCACAGCCTGGGGCGCTGGACCCTGCCGGTGACACAGAGCCAAGTCAACGTCTCCCTTGGGTCCCTCCTCCCAGTGAACCCTACGGAGCGTGGCCTGAAGACGGGCCCTGAGAGTGGGATGATGTCCTTGAGCCCCAGCTTCTCTGAGCCCCGAGATGCTCACCAGGACAGAGACATCGCTGGCCCTGCTCAGCCATGTGCTCTCCCCGGGACAGGTGCCGGCTCCTTGGGAGGCCAGCAGAGCCCCCGAGTGGCCTCAATGGTCGCCAATACCCCTTCGACCTGGCGCTGTGAATCTGAAGTGGCCAGTGGGTGTTACGGGGCCTCCACGTCCCCCGAATGGGAGCCGCACCTGGACTGGCTCAGGGACCCCCAGCACCGTGGGGAAGGACCGGAGCCCCGGGAGACGGCCCCAGCCCGGTGCAGGGTCTCCTGCGCCATCAAGCAGGAGCCGGAGATCACGTGAGCTGCACCCTCTCCTTCCCGGTGGGCTCGGCAGGGCCCTCCGTCCCGGGGAGGCGGCACCCCACGTCCCCACGCTCACAAACGGGGAACGTGGCCGCTACCTTGCCTCCCGCTTACACTCAGCGACCACGGCCGGGCCAGGGCGCGGGGCGGGGAGGGCCCAGCGGGCGGCCGGGCGGCCGGGCTTCACCTCATCTCTCCTTTCTGCTTAAATATTGTGCCCCGTCCTGATTAATACCAGACCCATAAAATCATCTCTGCAATCTGCTCCGAGGCTTTTGTCTTCCCAGATGGCCTGCGATGTTAATGTGTGACAATTTCAACAATGAACTAGGACTGTTTTATGGAACCAACATTTGTTCCACTGCTTTTTTTTTTAGACTCAGAATTTTGACACAGATGGTACAAATTACTCAAAAAACAGAAATGTTCATTTAGAAGGCTTAAATATGTGGTTTTACTCAGGCCATCGAATATTTTACATTTGCAATTCAGTAAATTTACTAACAACCCTGCTATAATTAAGGTCTGCAAAAAAAAAAAAAAAAAAAGAAAAATTTCCCTTTCTCCAGCTTTTTATATCTATCGAGTTTCGTTCAGGCCAGGGAAAAAAAATATTATTATTTATTCTGTCTGTGCCATGTTCCGATGTCCTGGTGACACGCAGTGTTGGCCTGTGTTCTGTTCCCGGCGAGGCTCCTGGCGGCTGCGGAGGGCAGAGCAGGGTGGGCGGAGGCCGGGCGTCCCCACGGGCCGCGTCAGGGTTCACCCTCAGTCACTGATCTCAGCTGCAAGAAACTCCTGCAAAGGAGGGGAGCGTGGCCTTGGCCGCCCGCAGCCCTTCCCGGGCTGAGGTCCCTTTGTCCCGACGGCCCCAGGCCTCGGAACGCCCGGTGCTGTCCCTGCCACCGAATCGGGGGCGCGTTCTGCGGCAGGCCCGCTGTGGGCACTGGGCACGGGCACCTCGGAGGGACAGCAGGTGCCGACAGCATGTGGGGAGGCGGAGGTGCCAAGAGGCTCCGCCAGGGTCAAGGCCTCTCGCCAGTGTCGCTGTGGTGCGGACGGCGGTGCCCGCGGCCCGTGGGTCTTTCCTGAGCAAAGTGAAAGGTAGCAGCTTTGATCTGGGTCGCGGGCACAGGCGAGGGGCAACAGATCTGCTTCTCTCCTCTTTCTCCCTTCCCTCCCCGTCTCTCTAAAAATAAATAGATA
The DNA here is from genome assembly GCA_004026585.1 of Noctilio leporinus. NCBI lineage: Eukaryota > Metazoa > Chordata > Mammalia > Chiroptera > Noctilionidae > Noctilio > Noctilio leporinus. The sequence goes on from PVIW01003746.1 coordinate 22,661, forward strand.
AAATCTTTTCTTTTTTAATGGGATGGAAGCTCAGGGCTGTTACTAGGAAGGGGAGTGTCCCCACCAGGGGTGGGGCTGCTGGCCCCTCAGCAGCTGAGGGCAGGGGGGGCGCTTTGCAGGGATGGGAGTGGGGGCACCGCCAGCTGCCTGCCGTCTGGTGTCTGTGCCTGATGAAGGGGCAGCAGGCCCAGGCACGGCTCCCTCCCGTGCCCTGCCCACCCGAAGGTGTGTCCCTGGGAGACCCTGCCACCTGCAACAGCAGACAGGGACACTCTCCTGCCCTGCCCTCTCCCCCTCGCTGCCCGCTCGTGGGGCCTCGCGCGCACCGGCCCCCAGCCAGCACGGTGACCAAGGGGCACCCTCCCTCAGGGGCCCTGTGGGGGCGGGGCCGCAGGACGGCGAGTGTCACTGTCCCGACCATGTATCTGCCCACAAGGTGCCAGCCGGGGTTCAGGGCCATTTCTACTGTGTCTGTGGTTCTCCCTAAGCCTGAGGCCCCGAGAACCACCCCAGGTGACACTGCTGGTCCTGGGGCCGCCTCCTGAGCCTTGTCTGGGGGGCTCCCGGATAAGCGCAAGTCAATGTCGGGACCCTGTGGGGACAGACGCACCTGCAGGTCACGGCACGCGGTACTTCCTGAGGTCAAGCCAAGGAAAGCTGACCCGGAACCTGGCGGGACAGGGACAGGTGGTCTCTTCCTGCCACGATCTGAAGGGCTATGTCTTCAACTTCTGCACCGGGCAGCGGCCGCCCCCATTCCTGGTCCCCACCTGACTTCAGAACAAACAGGAACAGGAAGGCCGGGCCACGGGCGCCGGTGGACCCCTCGTGCCGAACGCACCCCAATTCCACCTCCCGCCACATGTCCCGCAAAGGCGGCGTGCGGTGATCGATGTGCTGCCTCTTACAATCAATAACACGCTCGGATGTTTAAGTTGTGCATTCTTTAGCAATAAATATTGATACACTACAAACTCTGTTAAAACTGTGCTTTGGACTTTTTGTTTGCGCTGTGTACTGTATCATTCAGCAAATAAGTGAGCTAAATATTGTTTGTTACAAAACAGATGTCAAATAAAATTATGCCATATGTGCTATTAAACACTTTTCTTGTGTTGTTGTGTTTTTTTTTTTTTTTTTTTCCCCAGCAAAACCCAAGACTTAGTTTCAGAAGGGTGTTCGGCTTTTCGAGGATTTGAAGCCTGAAAGCCGCGCCTTTGAAATATTTCTAAACCTGCTGGCTTTGTGCGTCCCAGCTTTGGGAGAGAACGCGGGATGTTATCATAGATTCAAAATTAAAAATATGGAGGGAGGGCGGAGACATAGACACACAGGGCAATCCAGGGGCTCAGGCTGAGCCACGGTGGTCACGGAGAAGGACGGAAAGGGAACCCTGTGCGAAAATATATATATGTTTAATTATAAATAAGTGTAACTAGTCATCGGGGTGAAATCAGAAGTTTCTTCCAAGTGACGAGAGACCTTGGAAGGCTCGGAAGCTTCCGTAACTGGAACCGGGAGTGAGGGTTGCAGATGTGGGGGTGACTCGGGAGGAGGCCAGCGGGGTGCCAGGCATGTTCAAGGCCAGGGAGGAGATGGGACAAGGGCGGGGTGTCACCGCCCCGGAGCCCCTGCTGAGCCAGCCATGCGCCCCTCCCGGTGGCCCTGTCAGCAGGGACCTCCTGCCCGGGAAGGGGGAGCAGAGAGGCAGAAAGAGCAGAAGCCAGAACCGTGCGGTAAGAGCCGCCAACAGAGCAGGACCTGGCGCCCCGCCCTTGGGTGCTGGCACCACGGCCCTGGGTTCCACCCCAGCCTGAGGGGCGGGGGTGAAGGCAGAAGGGCCAGGCCTGTGGTCACCTGGGTGGGGGCTCTGTCCTGTCATTGAGCCACTTCCCACCACACCCTGGGGGCTCCCCCCTGCCCGGGGTCCTGGCCTCTGGGCTTCCCTGGCCTTCACCCTGCAGGCCGACGGCATGAAGGGCCACGGGGCTCGACCATGAGACCAGGGCCAGCAACCCAGAGGCCTGTGGGGACTGCAGGAGCCGGGGGACTGTCCCCATAGCATGTGCTCCATTCCCCTGGGGCGCTGACCACACCGCAGACCGGCCTTTCCGCAGCTTCTGTTCTTTTCCCAAAAATCTATACATCTAAACAACAAAAGAGGAAAACAGAACGACTGCCTGCAGGCTAGGCAGACAACGGAGGGTTGGATGGAACCCACGCACCACGGGCTGCAGCCCGTGTGTCCAGGTACGTCTGGACACCCTCCACCAGCCCCGGGCGGGGCGCAGGGACCCCAGGGCCGGGCGCAGGAACCCCAGGGCCGTGAGGACAGAGACAAACGGGGACCTCGAAGGTTTCTCTGGGAGCTAACAAAGAGATGGCTGAGGCCAGATCTGAAAATGTTAATCAGATGCAGAGACATAAAACATGACAATTTAACGCTGTTGGGTGGGAACCGAAAATTCTTTAAAGTTCTAACTACCCTACATTGAATTTGAATACTTTTTTAATTATTAGATATTAAATGCTTATAATTTTAGGGGGAAATTAGACTTGGTAATTTATAGCTCTTGTTTATACAGTACAATTTGCTGATGAAAAAATGTGCTAAACTTATTGATTCATGACCATAATTGTTTAATTATTTATCGCGGTGGAGTGGCATTAGCATTGCTAATAACGCAGATGTGCACAAAGGCGGAGGAGTCAGGCACCGCTTTTGTCTGGGGGTGCCGGCCCGAGGAGGGTCGCTGCGGGCGGGCAGCCCGAGGTGCGGGGTTCCCAGGCCACGCTGTCTCCCCCGGAGTGGCCGCCGTGGCCTCTCCACCCTGGCAGCCACGGGACGGCGGGTCCACGCTCGGGTCCACCCTGAACCAGGAGCCGGGCCTGGGAGTGATACAGCCACAGGGAGGCTCCTTCCTTCCGCCCACAGCCGGGGTCCCCGCCGCGCACCCTGCAGAGCCCAGCTGACCGGCACGGGGCCGAGAGCTGAGGAACCAGGATCACAGACGCGGGAGGGGGTCGGCAGGAGTCTCTAGCGTCCCCCAGCGTCCACGTCCGCCACTGTCACCTAAATCCAGAGCAGGGACAAACCCACAAGGAGCCAACAGTGACAGGCGACCACCTTTCAGATGCTCGGAGTCCACCTGCTCCTGTCACAGGCAGGGAACCGAGTTTTGAAGAGAGGCCACAGGTGCTCGGCGTGACAGTCACCTGCAGCCTCCCGGGGAGTCCAGCAGGGACCTCGGGGCCACGCAAGCCGGGCCTGACAACTGACATGCGAACATGTCCTGGCTCCCCCGTGGCAGGACCGTCCACCCGGCTCCCTGCGGCCCAGCAACCTGCCCGCCCCGACCTCAGGGTGCGGCCGAGCCCACTGGCAGGGGGTGGGTAGCCACACGGAGGGCGGGAGGCTGGAAGCTTCGGGGCCCTTGGCCTCGCTGGCCTCCGTGAGCTCCACCGTGAGAAGAAGGTCACGCCCGTGGCTGGACCCCGGGAGGAGGCGTGGGGCACAGATGAAAACTGCAGGCCAGGCCTGGCTGAGCCCCAGGCTCCACTGGGGGAGCGCCGGGCAGGGGAGGCTGGTGCAGGAAGAGCGGCCTCTCACCTTGGGTCCCCAGCCCAGGTGACTCGCTCCATTTCCATGAGGCTAAGGGGCGGCCCTGAGGCAGCTGGGACCCCTGCCCCTGCCCTGCCCCCCGAGGTGGGGGAGGGAGCAGGCCAGGCCCCAGGCCCACAGCAGAGCCCCGACGCCCGGAGGCGGTCGGCCGGCTGCGCCCTCGCCCCCAGGGGCCCTGGAACTCAGCCCTGGCGCAGGGGACCCCGGGACCCTGCCAGCAGCCCCGCCCCAGGTTAACAGGATCAGCGCTGAGGAAAGAACCTGCTCATTTTCCCGGCCCCGCAAAGGAGCAATTACGCGACTTTCTAACGGGGTTTCAAATATATTTTGCAAACGAGGACGCAGACAAATATTAATGGCAGCAAATTACAGTACTTAGCAGAATTATCACCTCGCCGAGAGGCGCTTTTAATCCATAAAAAATATCAACAGAAGATGTAAATACGGACCCCGCCGTGGGAGGTGCCCGCCTGACGAACGTCTACATCTAATCTCACAGCGAGTCCCTCTCGTACCTGGGGAGAAGGTTAACCGTTCTGAGATTCTGAGACGCTCCCTATGGCTCGAGAATAGAGTCGGATGCAGATTTGTGGGCACCCGAGGCTGTAAATCTGCGGCGGGCTCGCAGGGTGGGGGCGGAGCCCGGTGCCTACGCCTCGCCAGCAGCGGAAGGCGGCCCTGGGGCTGGTTAAGTAGCAGGTTCCCTCCCGGAAGCTGGAAGCCGGGGGCTGCCCGGCCTCGGCCTGGGGACACGGAGCGGCTGAGCCTGGCCCCGGCCCGCCGCCCACACTGGGGAGCCCCTCTCTGCCCCTTGAGGGGGGCAGCCACGCGTCTAGCTGGAAACCAGACGTGGGGCCCCCAGGCTCGGACGCCGCCTGCTCCGTGACCTTGGACCCCCAGCCCCTGGCCCGTGGGACGGTGTCCGCAGGTGAAGCCCCTCCTCTGTGGGCCTCACCAGCCACGTCGGGCATTTTCGGTGTCCCGGGAGCCGCAGGAAATGACCAGGCGGGGTTCATTGTCACAACGCATTTTACAGAACGCAATGTTATCCAGCTCGTCAACGTAAAATCGGGAAGGAGACATTTCCACGTCCTCTTTGACCCCCCGCCCACGCCCCGTGAATGGACTTAGCCTGACTTTCCTGGCAGATGGTCCCTCCGTGGCCACGCGGGGCTCCGGGGACCCCACAGGCGGGCCGGCGGAAGCAGGACCCCTGGTGGTGGCAGGAAGCCAGTCCTAGCCGGGGCTGCCGGCAGCCTCCCACCCTCCCTGCGCCGGGACCCTGTCGCAGCCCCGCAGCCCCCCGTGCCCTGGGCACCCCTCTCGGGCCTTCGGTTCCAGCTCCGGTTCCAGCCTCCCATTCTAGCCTCCATTTCCAGCTCCGGTTCCAGCTCCAGTTCCAGCTCTGGTTCCCGCGCCGCCGCCAGCCCTCCTTGCTTCCGGCCAACGGCGGCAACAGCAAGGTCCCGGGGGCGTGGGGCAGCGGGTCCCTCCCTGACCCCCCGGGACGTGTGGAACCCGCGCCTGGGCCCCCCGCTTTTGTAGACGTGCTGTCGCGGAGCGAGCGCCCCCTGAGAGGCCAGTGCTGCCCCATGAAGCTTCTCAAAAGCCTGGTCACAGCCCGCGACCCCGTCCCAGACCCTCCTCAGCACCCCGCCAGGCCGGCAGAGTCCCCCCAGGTCTGGGCTCAGCCCCCAGGTCTCCCCCAGCCCAGCCCCTGCGGCTCTAGGTGCCCCCGGCCGGCTGTCCTTGTCCTCCAACCGCCTCCGAGAAAGCCAGGCCTGGCCGCAGCCACAGAAGGAGCCCGACGGCCATTTCCTGCGCACCCGGGAGCCACCGTGGGGAGAACCCCACTCTGGCAATCGGGCAGCCCCGTCCCACGGAGCCTTTCCCGAGGCCGAGCTGAGGGCTTCACGGGGGGACACCGACGGCCCAACGTGTCCACCGCCCGCACAGCTGCGGAAGCCCTGCTGCTGAGGAGAGGTCACGCGCCCGGCTGCCTGGCCGCGGAGCTGGGCCCCAGGTCTGCCACCGCACGGAGCGAGGACAGAACTGACCCGCTGCTCAGAAAGGGCAGCGGGGATAGGGCTGCAGCGGGGGTCCAGCAGGCCCCACAGGCCACCCGGCTGTCCAGGGCTGTCCCAGCCTGCAGGAAAGCAGGACCCGGACAGCCTCCCCAGAGACGAGGGGTCAGGGAGGGGTGCAACCCATCACCACACTGTCGAGGTGAAGCCAAACTTCGGGGGACACCATGGGGCACCCCTTCCTGGCCCCAGGACTGGGCACCTCCGTCCCTGCCAGAGGGACCCCAGAGAAAAGGGATAGTTTACCGACAGGCAGGCAGACCCTGCGTCCAGTCCCACAAACAAGCCCCAGGCAGGCGGACACCAGCCCCGCCGGGTCGGGCTCTGAACCCTGACTTTCTGACTTTCTCCCCGAGCCGGGCCGCGCCCGCCCGCCCCCCAAAGTCACGGGCAACGTAGAAGAGGACACGGTGAGCCTCCCCCGCCGCACGCACGCCCCTCGGATCCGGCCGGCAAACGTGAAATAATAAATTTAGGGAAGCAAGCAGGATGACCGGTCTGGTTGGTTGGTTTCCCCAGATACCATCTACATATTTTAGAAACGTACAACCTTCTAATAGAAATGAATAAACTACTCAACCATAAAGTTGCTATAGGAGATACGCTTGTTCTGATGCGAAAGGGCATCTGCTATCTGCAATATTGATAATACTTTTCAAATTTCATCTGCTTTTGTTTGCGTTCCGTGCCGTCTGTTTAAACACTCGGCGAATGATAATGAATCCCGCATTATCTCTACTTTTTCAAGGCTGAACATATAACTTTATCACAGAAATAATTAAAATTCTTTGGCACTCTTGTATCTTTTCCATTAAACGTTATCAACCAGTGACAATAAACTAACATGAGCCCAAGGCTGGCCATGGGCCGCCTTCACAAAGAATGCATTTGTCCCCGGGCGAGAGACATGAATTTTCGGTTTACAGGGTCAGATTCTGAAGTTTTCGCAGGAGGAGACCACAAATCTACGCCGCCTGTCCCCCAACAGGGCCTGGCGGCGCGCGCGGGGCGCCCCATAAATTCTCAGGCAAGAATACACTTTAATGGGCGAAAGAACCTTGGCAGCTTCATCGTTCCGAGTTGCACATTTAAATATTTTACATATCATTAGACATTAAAAACAAAGATTTATGCCGCTTGTCTGTCTCCGCAGAGTGAGGGCCCCCTTGACGCCTCACGCAGCCACGAATCGGCTTGGGGTTCGTGAGCTGAGCGTTGGGGCTCCGGCCGCCCCGAATCGGGGTTTCGATGTTACTGCCGTGGGGGGCGCTCGAGGGGGCCCCTCCCCCAGCAACGCCACAGGACCTGCTGGGCCGTAACCCTGGGGCAGGACCCCAGCCTCCCCACCCGGCTGGACCAGCGGCCAGGGCGGCCCCCTGTCCCCAGGCTCCCACCAGGACACGAGGTGCCGGGCGGGCCGGGGCTTCTCCCAGGCTGATGAGCACACATGACTGGGTCCTGCTGACCGGCTCGGATGAGGAAGAGGAGGAGAGGCAGGGAGGAGGGAGGCAGAAGAGGATGACCTTCCCCCTGCACAGGCCCTGCCTGCACCCCAGGGCCCGGCCCAGAGCCTCTGTTGCCGGAACCTGGCTGACCATCCCCTGCCCCCTAGGGTGCCCCCTTCCGCCACCCACGCTTGCCCCAAAATCCCACTTGGCCTTCAGCCACGGACAGCGCCTGCAGAAAGCCCCTCTGTGGCTGCTCGGTCCACGCTGGCCGCCCACACTCGGATCCTGTTCCCCGATCCACAGGCCCTTCCCTGTGGCCCACAGAGCTGCACCCCACCCCGCCCCATAGCAACCCCTGGCCTGAGAGCCCCCAGGGCAGGTGAAATTGGTGAAGGGACCTCAGTGCCTGCCGGGGCTCCTGGGCTCACCCCGTGCTGTTCTGGCCCCCAGGGGGCCCCCAAGGCCGTGGGACATCGTGGCAGGGGCGAGGACGCTCCATGGGCTGCTGCTCACACACACTCAGGCTGACACACTCACCCTGGAGACCCCGAGGGCCGGCCTGCACACCTGCGCCCACCTGGGCCTGTGCCCAGGCCTCCTGGGCAGTGTCCCCTGTGCCTGGCTGAGGCCATCCACCTGGGCCACCTTGCCTGGGACACCCACAACGTCTGGCTGGGGACCCTGTGCCCGGGCCCAGCCTGCTCCCTCCCTGCGGCTGGCCCGGCACCCCTGCTGCCCAGGCCCACCCAGACCAGAGACCCGGTTTCTCATCCTGGGACCCCTGCCACCCCCATGGTCGCGTGGGGTGGGGAGGGGTGGGCGCACGCAGCGAAGGGCCTGCAGGCACGGGGAGCAGCCCGGGAGCGGGGAGCGGCCCAGACGCCCCCAGCCCCCTCCGCCGCCCCGCTCCCCAGCCACGAAGGGCCTCCCCTCCTCGCCTCCTATTCAAGCATGTCTCTCCATTGTCAATAAAAGTCATTTTTAAGGTCAACTATCTTCTCCCATCAACCGCCAGCCCCACGCGGCTCCAGCAGCCCCGGCCCCGGCCCCACATCATGAAATAAAAATTAAATTGTAGTTGGGCTTTTAAATCAACTCAATTAAAATAAAGAGATTCTTGGCTTGATATAGGGAAATATTTGTATTTCCAATTCTATTTGTTAATACATTGACATATGTGCTATTTTTTAAATGTAGCACTAAGTGCACTCTCTGTCAATGCCATAGATTTTTTAATAGACTGAGAAAATGCATTTCATTTCTTCTTATTTTCCTTCAATACATCATTTGGTTCTGCTTTTTTGCCTGCATGAAATTCATTTTCTAATGGAAATATTTGTTTTGTAAATCAAATATGTATTATGCACAAAATGCAAAGCACAAATTAAATTATGTTAATGAAATGAAAGAGATATGAAATGCATATTTCATGGACAAAACATAACCTCAGCAAACAACCATTTCTTGATAAAATCTTTAAACACAATCTCCTGTGTGACAGACATATTGTTGAAGTAGATAGCACCTCATTTAAAAGGTTCCCTTTAATATCAGTGCTCAGTATATAATTGTAAATAACTTTGGGGATGAAAAACCAATAATGAAATACTGTCTTTAATAGTTTGCTATTGATGTCAGCATAAAATTTGTTGTCGTGGAATATTGGAAATTGGGAGTGCACAGAAATATTCTCAAAAGCCGTAAATGATTGCATATTTAAATAGAGCTGACAAAGGCAAAGATGGTATAGATACTAGTAATAGGCAGAAAATTATGCTGACCTAACATTATAGTTGACAAACCCACTGTTTTAAATTACACATTGGTTTCACTTAATGAATAATAGATTGTGTAGGTGTTGTTTCTCCGATCACAATGCTGATGACTCCCCAGGTCGGCTGCTCTGTTGTCTTTGGCAGTGAACCAGCCCGGGCCCACGGGGGTCCAGCCAAGGGGCTGCCGCTGGCCGGTCAGTGCTCCCCAAGGGGAGGCGCACCCCAGAGGGGACAGGGCCCAGCGCCCGTCCCTCACCCACAGGGACCAACGGGCTGGGGCCGCCTGGCCAGCTCTGTGTCCGGGGGGTACCTGGTAGACGCTCAGCCCAACCTGGGCCCACGGCCTTGCGGTGACAGGCCTGGCTGGGAATGGGGACCCAGAGGACCCGTGTTGCTCCCCAGGTCACCAAAATCGTGGACCTACAGGAGACAGGAGGGGTGGTGTGCGAGTGCACACGCGCCCTCACACACCCGGACCCCATGTGCTTCTCACGGCTCTCTGTGATTTGCAGGTCCCAGTTGTCGGGACCATCAGAGCCGCAGGGCCGGCCCGTGTCCTCCGCAGCGGCTTGGACCACAGGTGCGCGCTGCCCAGTGCTGGTGAGGATGCGGGCGCGAGAGCGGAGGGGTGAGGAAGCCACCCCCTCAGGTGGCTGCAAATGCATCTCAAGAGTGAGCCCGAAAACCTGGGGTTTCATGGAGGGGAAGAGGGGTCCCCCAGCTATGCCCTCCGCAGAGGGGTCCCCCACCCCTTCCCCAGGCAGAGCTGCTGAGCCTGGGGCCCTGCTCTGCCTGACCCGCTGTGTGTCTTCGGGAAAGTGGCTCCCCGTCTCTGGGCCTGGGTTGCCCCACTCTGCGGGTCGGCACAGGGAAGACTGGGGGGCGCCGAGATCCCGTCCGTCTGGCAGCTGGAGATAAGTAGGCAGCAGATCAGCCCATGGCTAGGCCAGCACGGCTCTGCCGGGACGGGCGGGGGCTGCGGCTGGGGTAGGTCCCGTGCGCACCCTCGCAGCTCTCGGCACTGTCCTGGGAGAGCAGCAGCCGCCAGCCCTGTGCCCCAGATACACCAGGGGCTCGGCCACCGGCCCGCAGTTAACTCACGGGCACCCGCCATGTACCCGGCGCCAGCAGGGCGCACAGTGGGGTCCTGGACCCATCCCTGCCTCGTGGAGCTCACAGGGGATCCCACCCCGTGTGCAACCTGGGGCACCAGGCGAAGAGGAAACGTGCAGACCAGTGTGCCCGCTGCCCCAGCAAAGACCCCCAGCCGCTCGACACGAGGGGGACCCCAGCTCTGGAGGGCGGACGGGGGTCCGAGGGCCTGCGGTGGTGGTTCCCTCCGGAGCTGGGAGGGAGGATCTGCTCCTGCCCCTCAGGCTGCTGGTCGTGTTTGACCCTCCTCAGCTCACAGGCACGTCACCCCAACGTCTGCCTTCCCCTCCACACAGCGCCCCGTTTTGTGACGACACAGAAGACGCGGTCCTGGTGGGTCACAGGCTCGCCCTGCTCCAGTGTGACCGCGTCCCAGTGGCTTCCTCGCTCTGACCCCATTTCACACTCGGGTCGGGAGTTAGAGCCAAACCGCAGGCACCTGGGGGCACAAGTCAGCACATGGCAGCACAGGACGGCTTCCCCAGGGCCGGGCTCCCAGCTGGGCCACAGTTCTCAAGGCGCTGGGTGCGCGGGGAGCTGGCGGCACCCACAACACTGGAAACACGGAAGAGACCTCGTCTGGGCTCATGTCAAGCAGGGGCTGGTTCCGGGAGAGGATGGACGGCAGGCACCGCCCAGGGGCCAAGGGCGGGTGTGAGGTGGCATCTCCTTCGGGACTGGGGCCCCAGCACCCCGTGTTGCCCAAACCCTGAGCTCCTCCTTGGCCCCGTTCACCACCTCCCAGTCGTCCGGGGCTGTCGGAAGTGGGGTGGCAGCTGCCATGTCTACAAGGCGGGCAGGAGGCTGGTCTCCATGTGCCCCTGGAGCCCGCAGGGGCCACCAGGCCCTGGGAGCCTTCTGGCTCCCTCACACCTCTGGGGCTCCTGGAGGCATGAGCCCAGGGGGCCGGTGGAAGGCCCCACCCGGACGGCCCCTGTGGGCACCCAGCTCCCAGGCCTCTGTCCCATCCCCAGGGGTCCCGCCCGGGGTCTTGGTGGCACTCGCCTCACAGTGGGCGAGCGTTTAGATCCCGTCCCTGAAGTCAGACCTCCCCACCTCTCACGATCAAACGGGAGCTGGCGTCAGGGCCCCCGCCAGCACGCGGCACGGTGTACGGGGCAAAGATTCACCTTAGGTGTGTGTCGGAGCGAGTATTAGCTTCTCCCGTCTCCCTGTCAGGATTAATAACCAACTTCCCGAGGCCGATCGCGCCGGGTCAGCGTCGGATGCGCAGACAGACGAGGCTGCAAAGAAATCGCAGGGAACCGTAGGGTCTCATTTGCGCGTATTCAGAAGCGGCCCTGAAATTCCGAGGCAACTGTGCAAAGGTCAGAGCACCGTGCTCTGGAAAAGCGCCATCTGGGCCCCGCGGCTGCCAGCGAGGACAAATCGCTGCCCTTCCGCGGGAAGCCTGGGGCAGAGGGATCCAGGGCTTACCCACCGCCAGGACGGGAGCCAGGGCCTGGCAAGGGCGCCCTGCCAGTGGCCGCGGTCCATATGCCCTGGCCACCTCGGTGCCAAGTCGGGGCGCAGGTCCCCTCCCTTCCCTCCAGCAGCCTCGTCCCGGAATGCAGGCAACAAGGGGTTAACTCCCGGTGCCGCACCAGGACCCACCTTCTGGCAGGAAAGCTGGGCCACCCGCAGCCTCGCCCACCAGGCCTCCCAGGCCCTGCCGGGGGCTCATAAATCATAATTGACAAGCAGGTTCTCCCCCCCGAGAGAGAGCAGCACGGGGGCCTTTACTCAGCTGCGTCCAGGGTACCTGGTCGCGGGCGACGGACCCTCCTCACCACGCTGGCTGGGTCCCAAGGCTTCCAGGGGCGCCCCTGCCGCAGGCCCTGCTCTGCTGAGGGTCTGGCCCCGCGCTGGGCAGGTGGGAGGGGCACATGTCCACGTGGGAGGGGCCCCTGGGTCCACCCCAATCCGGCAAAGGCGCTTCAGGCCCGGGGTGCCTAGCAGGGACCCCCTCCCTGCGTCACAAAGCGGCCCGGGTGCCCCGCGCAGCCGGCCACCAGCACCTGCCCTCCGTGCTCTGCCCTGACCCTGGGCCCCCTCTGGGCGGCTGGCAGCAGGGCAGTGAACCCCAGTGAACCCCGGTGGACCCCCGGCCCCTGGCTCACTGCGCCTGCAGGTTCCAGAAGGCCCTTGAGGGGCTAAAGAAAAAAGCCGGGAAAGCCCCTCTGCGCAGTCCCTCCCCCGGTTGAGGGGCCTTTCCTGGAGCCTGGAAACCCGCCCTGGGTCCCCACACCCGGCTTACGCTGGGCCTGTGATCACCCCGCGCCCCACCCGCCCCTGCCGGGCTGCAGAGGGCGGCTGGGGAGAAGGGGATTCTCTGCCTTCCCGCCTCAGCCCCCCCAACTCACGGTGACCCGCAGTTTAATCGCGCCCAGCCGGTTAAAACTCCGCAAGTAAACAAGGCCTGAGCCGGCTTTTCCTGAGGCCTGAGGCCGGGCTGGGAGGAGGGGCAGTGGGGCCTCACCCAGTGGGGAGTGGGGTGCTGCCCCGGGACAGGGTGCCAGCCCGGAACCCTCCTGAGAGCAGCGCCTCTGGGCTGGGAAGTGGCAGGACCTTGGGCCACCTGAGCACCCCGTCTGCCTCCTCTCTGGCCCCCACCCCCACGCGCCGCCCCGTCGGAGGCTGCGCTGGAGAAGCAGATGGGCGTCAGCCCCGCGGAGTGAGTGTCAGCCAGCAGCAGGCTGCCCACCCTGGCTGGGAGCCCAGCTGGCGGGGCAGCTGGGTGCAGGGCGGGGGTCCCGCCCCGTGGCACAGCCGCACGGGCCACCCGGGGCCACCAGCCCCACTCAGAGAGGCGGCCCCAGAGCTGCTGGGGCAGGAGGGTCTGCCCGGGGCTGTGCTCCTGCCCCTCTGACGGCAGGAAGCTGGGGGACCCCAGGCGGAGTCAGGTTCCTGAGACAAGTGTGCAAAGTCGGGGCGTGACAGACGTGTGACCTGCTCTGGGGAGCCCTCCCCCAAGCCCCCAGCCCCCCATCACTCCAGGCTGCCAGGGAGAAGCTCACACTCCACGGCTGGGAGGTGACCCGACCCAGGACGCCCCGTGAGAACAGCACCGGGCTCCGGGGCACGGTTGTCCCCGGGTTGCGAGCTGATGGAAGCCACCTGCTGCCGTGAGGACCAAGCCAACACGGGACAGCAGCACTGAGAGGCTCAGAAGCAGAACCTCAACTTCACTGTCGGACCGTTGATGCCGCCGTGCCTGAAGGCGGACGCTGGGTCTGTGTCCCTCGTCACGCAACTGCTGGGACCAGGACAGGTCCCAGGTGGGGGCTCCCGCCTGTAGGGTCTGCACCCCACCCTCCCCAGTGGCCACAACCCTCTGCTGCCCCCAGCGCAGGGCTCACCCCACAGGAGGCCCTGTGGCCCTGCTCCCCACACGATTCGGGGCGGCCACCCACCCTACCCAGGACTGTGGTCAGTCCCCGCCCTGCCAGGACACGCGGCCACCAAGCTGAGATGTGGCCTCGTCCCCTAACTCCGCAGACAGGCCCAGCCTCCTCGATGGACACGTCTCCACCGCACACTTTCTGGGTCTCTGTGACCTTTGGGCGCATCTACGCCTGGCACGCTGGCCAAATGTCAGGGCCTCCCTGGGAGACAGCGGGTCAGTGCCCCAGACCGACAGCAAGGGCACCCGTGCGCCCGTCCTCAGCGCCCGCCGCCTGCGGCCCTGGCACGGAGAGGGCTTCCTGCAGCCAGCAGCCCCTCGTTCAGATGGCACAGCCCTGGGGTGGAGCAGAGGAGCCCGTGTGCCCACACCGCTCTCGGGCAGCCCCACCGGGCCCCGCCGTGGCCCGCACAGCCGGCCGCGCCTCCCGGGGGTGGCTCAGCACGGTGGGCTGGGCAGCCGCAGCCTCCCCGGCGGATGTGATGGCAAATAGCAGCCGCCTGGCACGTCCCCTAGATTTCTGAGCATGACAGAAATGTCAGCCGGGTCTTAATGAAAGGCTGTGTGCTGCTGGGGATGGGCAGGCCGGCACAGAATCCTAATTTTCAGATGGCTTGTTCTTGGGGCTTTGGGGTCCCAGGGCCTGGCCATAGGGGAGCCCCCAGAACCCCCGGGACGAGGCTGTCCCTCGCCGTGTGTTCAGAGGCGGTCGCCCCTCCACCAACAAGCTTCCCCTCCCAGGTCTGGCCTCCAGGGCTGAGACCTGATTAAGAAGCTAAATTAAGCCCTGGCTGGTGGCTCAGTGGATAAGGCACCAGCCTGTGAACCCAAAGGTCACTGGTTCGATTCCCAGCCAGGGCACATAACCAGGTTGCAAGCCAGGTCTCCAGCCAGGTCCCCAGCTGGAGGCAGGTGAAAGACAACCATACATGGATGTCTCTCTCCTCTCTGCCTCCCTCCCTTCCCCTCTCTCTAAAAATAATCAATAAAATCTTTTTTAAAAAAAATGAAGCAGCCAAATTAATCTCCTTTTGTCCACAGCAGCTGGGCACCCGCCTTGGCTGGCACCCAGTGAGCAGCCCATGGGGGGGCAGCCCTGGGCAGGTGCCACGGGGCCACAGCATCTCTGCCCTTCAGGGGGAACCCTGCTTCTGACCAGCGCAGGGGTCCCGGCTCCCTGACCTCCTGGAACCTGCAGGGGTCCAGGTCAGAGAAGGGCCGGCCCCTGGGCACATGGGGTGACTGTCGGGTGAGCTCAGGGCCTTGGTGCTGGGGACACAGGCTCAGGGGCGTCAGACCCGAGCCCATCTGCTGCCTCCAACAGCACCCAACCCGCTCATTCACCCCCCAAAAGCCATTGCAGGTCCCCTCCCTTCTGATGAGACTGGTGGCCCCTCCTTCCCCGGGGAGAAGCCCTCTGGTCCCTGCTCCTGGGGCTCAAGGTCTGCTGGGGGACGCAGGGTCCTGTTGGGGGGCGGGGGCCAGCGGGAGCCCCAGCAGGGCTGGGGGGCAGGGAGAGGCGGTCTGGCCAGGGAGAAGGGGCTGAGCTCCTACCGTCTGCCCACCCCTGGAGAGGCCACCAGAGCGGGGGACCCCAGGCCCTTCCTGCTTCCAGCTGGGCCCCCCGCAGGCCGCCAGGCCTGGGTCGGCCCCACCAGGGACACGTCCGGGCACTGGAGACCAAAGGGGGGGAGGGGGGGAGGGGTGGCCCTGCCCAAGGGCCCCACGCGGGCCGGATGCCCGAACCTAAGACAGGGGTGAGTCCTTGTTCCTCTCACAGGCTGACCCAAAGCTGACCCACACCAGGACCCTCGAGTCTCACCGCAGCCCGGGCGGAGGGGCGCGCTCTCCCGAGGCACCCGGGGTCCCGGGCGCCACCCCGAAGGGCTTGTCCGCGGACACAGTTCCGGCTCGTGCTGCTTCGGACGAGACCCAGAACCACGGCCGCCGCTGACCCAGGTGAGCCCGGTTCACGCGCAACGCGTGTGGGCACTGACCCTCCCCCAGGGAGCCGGAGCCCAGCCCCAGCGTGAGGGGCTTCCGCGGGAAGGTCCGCTGTGCGGCCACGTCAGTGCTGGATCCCTTCCGCCCCGGGCCCTGGACCAGGGACAGGCCGGGGCCTCCCGTCTCCCGGCCACTGACCTCAACGTAAAACTTTCCTTCCCCCAAAGCCGCCACAGCACCAGCACCAGCGCCCGTCGGCCCGGCAGGGAGCCCACCCGGGCTGGCTGGCGGCGGCCGTGCTGCTGCGGCTCCTGGAGGGTCGGGTCAGTGGACAGGGGCAACCCCGGCGCCGGGATGGCCCGGTGGGGCAGGAGCAGCCGCCGGGCAGGACAGGGCCACCTGCAGGCTGCGAAGCTGCCTCAGACCCGGGGGACAGGTCAACCCCAGGGGCCCGGGGCCATGGGTGCCCAGCGCTGCGACCGGGTGTGGGTGGGGGACCCCGGGACAGGGGACACACGTGTCGGCAGCACTGTGGGCGGCGGGGCAGGGATGGCGGAGGCCTCTCCAGGCGCTGCGGCTGTCCAGCGAGGGCCCTGCCCTCCTCGAAGCTCAGATGTCGCTTCAGCGGAGGCTCTCACTCCGGAGAGGCCAGCGCCCCAGCTGCCCCTTCTCGGGGTGCTCTGCAGGGGTGCTCTGCAGGGGTGCCTCGGACCCTCACCAGTTCACGTGTGAGCCTCTGTCCCCACCCTGACTGACCACGGTGACGCCCAACACAGCCCAGCTCCGGCCCCAGGAGGCCACTCAGTGAAGGGCTGTGATGGGCACAGGTGGGTCCCCTCTGCCTGACGGGGCACCCCTGGTCTGGCCTGTCTACATGTCCCTGGGTCACGACCTGGAGGGTGGCGGCTGCTTGACTGACAATGAAGGAGACAGGAAGGGGCTGCACGAGCACCCCCTGCTGAGACCCCCAAGGCTGGGACCCCGATCTGGGCTTCCTGGGGGAGGGGTGCTGGGCACAGGTGGGGAGGACCAGCTCCAAACCTGCACACTGGGCTCCACAAAGAGCCCCCGGGGGTGGAGATCAACACCTGCCCTGCTGACCTCCCTGCCCCTCCGTCCCGCTGTGGTCACATCACAGGGGCTGGTTCACGGGGGCTTTGTCAACCGGAGAACTCCACACATTAAAGACTGTCACCAAAGGGGACAGAGGAGAGTAAAAAGGGGATGGATGTAATACAACAACAATAAAATTAAATTTAAAAAAAAACCTGTCACCAACCCTGGCTGGTGGCACAGTGAATAGGCGCCCACCTGTGAACCCAAAGATTTGATTCCCAGCCAGGGCACATGACCAGGGGTGCAAGCCAGGTCTCCAGCCAGGTCCCCAGCTGGAGGCAGGTGAAAAGCATCCATACATGGATGTTTCTCTCCCCCTTCTGTCTCTTTCCCTTCCCCTCCCTCTACAAATAGTAAATAAAATCTTTATTTAAAAAAAAAAAAACTGTCACCAAAAATCACTTATTGCTATAATGGCACATTATACAGGAAGGAGGTCGGTGGCCTGCAGGCCAGGGACAGGCTGCTGGCATCTGGGCTGGGCGAGGGTCCCCAGAGGGCCAGCATCGGGGGAGGCAATGGCTTGGACAAACCAGCCCCCAGGGCCACAGGGGAGCCAGTGAAGCCCAGGAGGGGACCGTTCCGATGGGAGCCAGGAAGACACCCGCGAGGGGCGGCCACGGAGCCACCTCTGGGAGGTCAGGCAGGTCCCCGGTGCTCCTTTCCTGGAGGAGGGGTGGGACGGGTGACAGCTGGGACAAGGGGACACATCCCAGGTTGAGAAGCCGGGCGATGACCTCAGGGCAGGCGGATGAGGGGCGCCCAGTGTCGCCCATCCAGGCGGCCTTGCCCACCTGCAGTGCAGCCGGCACACGCTTTTCTGGAATGTCACTCCCTGGTCCGGCCGCTACTGTGCCGCCAGCAACCACGCAGTGGCCCAGACCCGACCAGCGAGCTGCTCTTCGTGGCGAAACCTGCGGGACGGTGCGGGGAGTGAGGGTGCAGGTCTCGCATCCCGGCCCCTGGTCCTGCCGACAACCCCGGTGGGTGGCGGGTGGCGGGTGGCAGGTGGCAGGTGAAGACGCAGGGCACAGGCACGGGTGGGCGGCCGTGGAGGGAGGGCTGTTCTGGGCAATGATCAAGGGGACAGGGGTCACTCCTCTCTGGGAGCGTCTGCTGGGGGCTGCTTCTCCGCCCTCCGGAGGGGAAGGGCTCCCTGCCCGTCTTCCTCCTCCTCCTGCAGTTTTGTCTGTGACTTGAGCGCGTTCTAATTTTGTCATTCAAGCCATCTGACTTCCACTGCTCTGAACAAACAGAACCCAATTTAGCCCGAGATGCTTTAAGTCATAACAATGATGGAGGACCGGGCGTCAGGTGCGGGGGGCGGTTTCAATACCTGGTCTACATTTCCCGGGTATCCAGACAGACAGCTTTTTGTACGGATTAATTATGATTGTGCGTTTCAGGGGGTGGGGGGGGTGGGGGGTGGGCCTTGCCTTTTCTAGTCTACATTATTAATTGGTTATTTAATTAGGAATTCTCGCAGCTTCAGATGCGGGGGAAGCTCGGTCTGTGAGTGGGTTTCCCAAGAAGCCGCGCTCCGTCCTGCTGCCGTGGTGTGTCTGATGAAGGTCACAACAAGGCGCGATTGTTTGGCATCTCGGCGGTGAATTACGCCACCCAGACAGGCTTTTAACCTCCGCGCCTCCGCGCGCGCGGGGAGGGGCGCGGGCGCGCGCTCCGTTGAAGAGGATTCAATCGCCGCGGCGCGTCGGAGGCCAGGCAGCGCTCTTCCGCACGGGAAGAATTTCTAAAAGATTGTGGAATCTGTAAAACGAACAGCTCGCAGGCTAAATGGCTGCGTGGGCGAATCAATTACGGCAGAGCCCGGCGCAGTCACAATATTGAGGACGTCTCATCGAGGGGTTCAGGTGCGCGCGCGGCGCTGGCAGCTGCCCGCCCCGGGGACCGTGCCGTCGGCACCGCGTGCGCCCACGTGAAACGGGGGTCTGGAGAGGCTGGGGGGGGGGGCCCGCCGAGCCCACTTCACCGCCCCCACGGAGACACTAAGTGCCCGTCCGCTTTCTTAGGGCCTGGCTGGGAACGGTTTCCTTATTAATACAATAATTATTCCTGCCTGACAGCACCATTTATAACCATCTACTCTGCGTCCAACCAGGCCTGTTTCCATTAATCAGTGGACATGGAGGCGCTGTCACAGCCTCTCCCGGTGATGACTTATCGGGTCCTGCAGGTGGACACGATCAGGTAGGGAAGCTTCAGGCACACAGGCCCGGGTGCTGTGCAGAGACTCTGCCTCGGAGAAGGGTGACGGGGACCCCAGGACCTTGGAGATGGTCCCACAGGGAGGCAGGCAGGATCCCCACCCTGGGGGCACCGCGGAGGAGTCCCATCGGGTGGGAGGAGAGAAATGGCACGTTAGAGGCGACGTCCCAAAACGGAACGGAGGTCCAGGACCCGCAGCCTGTGTCTGGGGCTGGGACACCTGCTCCCAGCAGCTGGTTAGCCCCAGTTTGCCCTAAAGCTGCGCACACACCAAGGGCGCCCTCCCCTGCAGGTGCCCAGGTGAGCAGGAAAGTGCCTCATGAGATGGTGACCCCGGGGAGACCGCCCCTCCGAGAACTCACCTGGGAGCACCTGGGCCCCTGAGCGACAGAGGTTCAATCTGGCTTTGACCCACACGAAGGCCCTCAGGCTCCTCCTGGACCCAGGAGCCCTTTCCTGCTCCCACGCTGGGAGCCTCCCCTCAACCCGGGCAGACCTGTCCCCTCCCACAGGGGCCGGGCTCTGCCCTGGCAGCAGGTGGGACAGACACGTCCGTCCCTGAAGCATCCTCCCAGCCCAGCCGCCCCGGGGGCGAGACCGTGGACCCAGGATGGCGAGGGCGCAGGGAAAGGTCTACGGGAAACAGCACAGGCTCAGTTCCAGCCCCTACGGAAGGCTGCGCGGCGGGGAGCTGGCGCTCTCCGGACAGTTCAACGTGGAACAGGTGTCAGCAACAGCCCATTGAAGTCCCCGTGGGGAGTGTAAAGGAACCTGTTAGGTGACATGGCGACAGCGGCCAGCCAAGCCCTCAGCAGGGGAGGGCGAGGGGCTGGCACATCTGCTCTGGGGCCTCGGCCAGCGGCACTAACCCAGGAGGGCGGGCGGGTGCCCCTGGAGGCAGGTGCCCGGCCGGCTGACCAGCCCAGAGGAGGGGACAGCGACCAACCAACTGGAAGGAGGAGAAACTGGATCTTCCCCTCACACCGTGTTGAAGACCCAGCCCAGACGAAGGGCAACTTTAAACTTCTCAATAAAAAGATTTCTGAATATCGTGTAGACCGTGGTAGAAATAATTTCCTTAAAAGGACTTGTCGATGACTATGAAGAACGTTCGTACTTGGACTCAGTTGAAGAATTCTGTAGTGAAGGCCCATTTCAGTAAAAAGACCCACTCGTAACACATAATTAACAAAAATTAACGTCCCAAATGCACGGAACTGCACGCAGGAGTGGAAGGAACCCTATGGGAAAATGGGCGGTGGCCACTGTGGTGGGGCGTCGGGGGTGCTGGAGGTTTTGGGGGACACTTGTCCAGTGTGACTGTCTGGCACAATGCCGCGCACCTGACACTAACGCAGAACCACACGGAGGCCAACTGGGATGGAAGGGAACGCTGAAAGAAAGAATCACGGGTGATGGGCAGAACCGGCGTTCCGCAGAGGGTGGGTCCAGAGCCCACCTGCTGATGTGAAAAGGTACAATGCCTCTCGGGGGGCTCAGGTAACGGGCACGCCCACACGCTGCCCACACGTGACACTGCAGACCCGGTGCCACATGTGCCGCGGTAAAACCGCGGCTGACAGCGGTCTCTTCCCTCACGAGCGCGTCCACGACGGTCAGCAACTCTACAGCAGTTAGAACACGCCGTGTGTTTACTCAAAAGTGTGGCCGCTGCGGAGGGGGACCCGGCCCCTCGTGCCAGCCTCAGGCAGCCGCTTCTGGGGGTCTCCTTCCGGCGGCTATCAGCAGGCAGGTCACGGGGGCCCAGGCACGGCAGGACACGCGAGGACAGGCGTGCCGAGAGCTCCCACGGGCTCGGTGGCACCCAGCTCTGCCCCAGGGTCCCCTCAGCACCTCCCTGACGTGCCGTCGGTGACACGGTTCCCGTTTTCCTCCCCGGCTGTGACACAGGACAAATGAAAATGCTCTGGCAACGGCGTGACCCCTTCCGCACGGTGGCTCTGAGGGGCCCCGAGAGATGGGAGCCGGCATCCCAGGCGGGGCCCCGCTGACCACGTATCATCTCAGGCGCTGAACGCAGCCTTTGTGCGGCCGGCCGGCGGTGAAGGGCGGCATTGTGCGCGCCGGGGGGGCGGTGCGGGCCTGTGCATGACTAATCTGTCTCTCTGCATTATTTTATTCAATCTTCCCCGACTTTATGCCTTTGACATTTTTGCTGCACTCAGTAAATTTGAGTGAATAGGCAATTTTAAAGAATTTTTATAGGGCTTCAGAGAAGTCAGATGTTCAAACTTCACAGTTTAAGTATTTCCTTTGTCTAGGGGTGCAGCCACTTTTGAGACCCACCTCCCCCAACCCCCGGAGAAGAAAGAATGCTTTAACCTTAGGATTTTAACATTTCCTGAAACAGTTCAATTATGTCTTTTAGAAAAACCCAAAAAACTGGCCTATCTTTGAGGCGCAACCCAACTTGGCCATTTAACCAGCAGGACACTGGCCCCTTTGTGAGAACTGGGGTGCTCCCCTGCTCCCCCGAGTCCCCAGATGCAGAAGACACCCCCAAAAGGGATGATGCTGACTCTGCGTTCACTGGGGTCTCCCGCCTTTTCTGACACTGTAGTGAAAGGTACCTGTCATCAAGTCCATGGCTCTGCTGCCCGCCTTCGACTTACTGTGTAACGGGTTACCAGGTCACTGTTGGACCTAGAGCACCAGTTGGTTCATGCGGAGACCCTCCCCCAGGAGAGGGGCCCAACAGGAAACCGCTGACATGGGCGAGTCCCCCCAACGGCCGGGTAGGGGACCCCTACTCCCCCCCTCAGGGAAACTTGGGTAACGCGCTCAAGCTATGGGGGAGCTGGAGCTGGCCTCACGGTGGAGGCCGGTTCTAACAAGGTTATTAAACTATTCAAAGTAGCCCTGGCTGGTAGCACAGTGGATAAGGCGCCGGCCTGTGAACCCAAAGGTCGCAGGTTCGATTCCCCAGCCAGAGCACATAACACGGTTGCAAACCAGGTCTCCAGTCAGATCTGTGGCTGGAGGCAGGTGAAAAGCGGCCATACATTGATGTCTCTCTCCCTCTCTGCCTCTCTCCCTTCCCCTCTTTCTAGAAATGATGAAATAAAATCTTTAAAATAAAAAAAAAAAATTAAAAAAAAAAAATATTCAAAGTAAACACAAACTTCCCACGGACCTGTCCTGGGGGACCCATCCTGTCCCTCACATTTCGTGGTCTCTGCAAGAGCGCACCTCAGGCGCCCACTGCCAGCAGAGGAGGGCGCTGGCCACTCACTGCAAATGGGCCTCCACGGGAGGCTGACAGTTGGGTCCCCACCTTCTGCATAGCAGGCACAAGATCCGCAGGGGCCCAGACTTGGGGTGTGATGCCTGCACCCCCGGCCCATGAAGGACACCCCCGTCCTGAGGCAGAACCGGCACCTTCCTCTTTCCAGGACAAACGACAGACGCAGCAGTGACGGTCCCCACGGCTCCAGGCCCAGCGCAGATGAGAGGTCTCTGCTATTCTGGTCTGTCTGCCCATTTTTATTCAATAATAAGACTTACAAACGAAATGACCCGCCGTTTCCCAAATAAACCGAACATAAAGCACCCTGCCACTTAGAGAGACAGCGCCGATGGCACCGGACCAGCGGGGGGGCCTGCGCACCCTGGGGCACCGTGACCAACCTCCAGCCCGAGGGTGGGGGCGCGGACCCCAGCACCCGGCCATGTCACGCTGTACAGGCCCTGTCTCGGCAACAGCATGAATGAGGGGGGAAGCCGGTTGCCTAGGAAACCTCTCATCCTGGTAATTATTACTGTAACTGACTGCACACCCCACCTATAACAGAAATGAATAATAATTGATACCCACCGATGGGCAGCTCTGCGCCGGGGCCACTGCCCCCTACCGGAGCGCACTGCGGTGCCACCGGCCGTGGGCTCCCCGGCCGCCACCTCCTCCGTCCGCCAGGTTCTGGACGCGGTTCAAGCCAACTGCCGCCCGATCAATAGAGCAAAATGAAGAGGCTCCAAGTCGGCATGTGCGGCGGGGGCAGGACACACTCCCGGAAGCCGGCCGTCACGATGAAGAGCCATTTCATACTAGGGCGTGAACCGGACCCCCAAAATGTACTTCATAAGGTTAACAGAAGCGAGTATCAGCGTCTGCTGCAGTGACCCCCCGTCCACGCGCAACCCGGAGCCGTTTGATAGTCTAGCATTTGATACTGAGCACAGGGCTATAAATAAAATCCTATCCGGTAGTTTTGATCAATTAAATTACATAATTAACAAAGATGGTCCATTCGTCTTCGGCTGTCTCGTTTGCAGCACGGAGCCGAAGTTCCTTCACTGGAAGACTGGTTTGTTTAGAAATGAGAACACTGCCGGTGATTTACTGGATTTGATTTAAAAGACACAGCAGGAGTTGGCAAAATTCACATATCATGGGGTTAATGTGGGTTAGAATGCAGCTATTTGTAATACAAAAATATTGCATGCCAAACACACACATCTGATTTCTCCTCCCCCTGCACCCCATCTGCGGAAGTCGGCCCTTGGCTGAAATGAACAACGGGGACAGCTGCCTCCACCGCGGTGGGGACGGGGCCACTTCCGGTCTGCCGGGCCAGGCGAGGGCGCGTGGGCGGAGCCCAGCCCCACGGCCCCCGCCGGCTCCCAGAGGAGGAGGAGGAGCGGGGCGGGTCCTCAGCACCACGTGCCCAGCCCGGCTCCCGGGTTCCGTCCAGCCTGGACCTTAAGTGGTCCGTCCAGGGGCAAACGCCGTTATGGCCGCAGGAGCAATTAGATATCCGGGCCCTGCATGCCCGCGGCCGAAAGCACCTCCCGTCTTCTTCCACCCGGACACGGGACCTGCATCCCCAAGTACAATACGCCACGGAGGGCCCTGCGTCACGGTTGGGGCTGAGAACAGCCCTTCCCACACAGGGCACACTCATGACCACTGCAGACAACAACACACGGTCAGCCTGCCTGCGTGGAAACCTCCAGCCACGCTGGAGGAAGGTGACCAAGACCCACAGCGGGTCGGCCGGCAGGTCCGTGCAGTTTTTTCCATCCGGTGGTCCCAGTAGCTCTTACTTGTCTAACTTCCTTCAAAACAATTTTGTGAGACCAACGTTGGGACAGCTGCCTTATCAGTGTGCGTGTTTTTAAAAAAAAAAAGTAGCAAAATTGGTGCATGTTTGTTTGTACAGCCATTTTAATACTGAAGACGGAAGAAAATATGCAAACTTCTGGTGTATCATGCTTATTTCAAAAAAGGTAAAAATGCAACTGAAAGGGCAGAACAAGATTCATGCTTTGTATGGAGGCGTTGTGACTGACAGAACGTGTCAGGAGTGGCTTGAGCAGTGTCCTCTACTGCTGGCATTCTGGACCCCGCACCCTCTGCTGTGGGTGGTCTTGCACGTTGGAAGGTGGTCAGCGGCACCCTGGCCTCTGCCCACAGTGGTGGGAGAGCCCTGACATACTCAGAATATCCAGATCAACAAAGTTATTGGTGAAAATGAAAAATGTGTCTTTTTATTTTTACAGAAAAAAATGTAAGACTTCTTGGCCAACCCAAAACGTGTGCCAACCTAGACCCTAGTCTGCACAACTAGGACCAGCCAACGCCGTTAGCACCGGGCAGGGCTGGCCAGGAGGGCTGTGTCAGAAAAGCTCCGGAAACAAGGGTCAGGCCCTTGGGCTCCGTGGAGGGCACGGGACCCACGCTGGCCCGTGCAAGGCCGCGGCCAGGGCAGCAGGCACCAGGGGGAACGCCAGCATCAAGAGCGCCGTTCAGGGGCACGTTCGTGCCTGCCGCAGCCACGAGCGGCGGGCGGGAGGCCCCGGGCCAGGTGGCACCCGGGAGCCCGAGAACTGCACTTCAGGGTCCAGGCAGCCAGGCGCACAGAGCGCACCCCCTGCCTCAACCGTGGCACCAGGTGTGTGCACAGGACAAGGCAGGACAGCCTCAGGCCCCTGAACAAGCCCTGAAGGAGCTCAGCTCTGTCCTCCCAGGTCCCCTCCACGCGGTGTGCCGCACCGCAGCCCGAGAAGGATCCGCGCAGTCACCTCACTGACGGGTGAGACACCAGCCCGCAGCTTCAGGAGGAGCATCGAGTTGTGACATGGGAAGGAAGGAGCCTCACTTCTGGGATCCTCCCTGCAAAACGCATGACGGAAGGCGGACCCTACAGTAACACTCAGCAGCCATCACCAGCAGCCTTCTGCAAATCACTGCCAATCCTTCCGTAACGCTCGGGGTCTCGGCAAACAGCGAACGAAGCCAGCGTCCGGGAGCCGGAGGAGCTTCTCCGGTCACTGCTTGTACGGAGCTGTGACTCTTACGGCCACAAGGATTCCCCAAAATAAACTGGTAAAACCATACCAAAGGCCCTGGCTGGTGGCACAGTGGATAAGGCGCCGGCCTGTCAACCCAAAGGTCACTGGTTCGATTCCCAGCCAGGGCACATAACCAGGTTGCAAGCCAGGTCTCCAGCCAGGTCCGTAGCTGGAGGCAGGTGAAAGGCAACCATACACGGATGTCTCTCTCCCTCTCTGCCTCCCTCCCTTACTCTCTCTCTACAGATAATAAATCTTTAACAAACAAAAAAAAAAGCCAAACCAAGATGTGGAGCGGGCCCGGAATGAGACTTGCACCCATGAACTTGTGTCACCAGGGAGGGCCAGGGAGGGGGACCACCTCAGTCACTTTGAAAGTTTTTTGACCCATGATTGCAAAGTTAAGGAAAAGAATGGAACATAGTGTCATCTGTTTACAATGTGCTTCTCCTAGGGTGAGGGTGAAGCCTGCAACTTCTCTGTGTGTATACTAAGTAAACTAAGTAAATACATTGTAGGTAATAAGACAGGTTTTTCACTGTTAAAGAAGTGTCATGCCCAGGGCCCTGGCAGGTGGCACAGTGGACAAGGCACCAGCCTGTGAACCCAAGGGTCTCTGGTTTGATTCCCAGCCAGGACACATAACCAGGTTTTAAGCCAGGTCTCCAACTAGGTCTGTAGCTGAAGGCAGGTGAAAGGCAACCATACAGTGATGTTTCTGTCCCTCTCTGCCTCTCCCCCTTCCCCTCTCTCTAGAAATGATAAAATTTTTAAAAATAATAGAAAAAGTCACGCCCTGGCTGGTGTGGCTCAGTGGGTTGAGCGCTGGCCTGTGAACAAAAGGGTCACCGGTTCGATTCCCAGTCCGGGCACATGCCTGGGTTAAGGGCTAGGTCCCCAGCCGGGGGTGCACAAGAGGCAACCGCACATTGAGGAGTCTCTCCCTCTCTTTCCCTTCCATCCCCTCTGAAAATAAATTTTTAAAATCTTTTTTAAGTCGTCACAAGAAAAGAAAGACTGGCATGAATCCCGTGGGATTAGATTGGAACTGAAGTATCAGTGTAAACTCAGTTTGTAGTTACGCACCAACAGGCAAACAGGCAGCTACATGCACTGGCTCTCACACACGACGTCCCAGCTGTCCCCTCGGAACAGGCCCAGAGCCTCCGCACCCGGGTGGCACGCCCTCCCCGGGACACCCTGCGTGGCCTCTGGGCCTCTGGGTGACGCGTGGGTGGGCCCCGGGCTGGAGCGGAAACCGAGGCTGGACCCCATTTCACCGGGTCAGGACGAAAGCTCCCAGGGAAGAGCCGGGCTTCTCGGAGAGAAGTCGGGAACCAGCTCAGAGGAGTTGCTCGTGGTCAATGGCACAACCTGAGCAAACAGCAACAGTGGGTTTTAACCCGGAGGAAAATAAATACCTGCGTCCGTATTGGTATAATCAAGCTAGGAAAGCAGTCTGGGCAGGAAGGAGACCACCTTCCCGCCAACAGCACAGGACCCTCGGCTCCAGGCCCACCCGCCAAGTCACGTGGGGAGTGGGCACGCATCTGTGGGGCACAGTTGCCCCTCCCACACCCTCCTCCCTGCCCAGGGGTCGGACCCAGCAGTGGCCAGCAGGGCGGCTCAGGGGCACCACCCAGTCCCAGGAGCCGCGCTGCAGGGGCTGGCAGAGGTGGATGGGGACCAGGAGCAGCTGCACGCACGGGGGGGGGGGGGGGGGGGGGGGGGGGGGGGGGGGGGGGGGGGGGGGGGGGGGGGGGGGGGGGGGGGGGGGGGGGGGGGGGGGGGGGGGGGGGGGCAGCCAGAGAGGGTCCTTTGCCCCACAGGGGGCAGGGGGGATCCCCAGTGAACACGGGGGTGAAACTCAGAGAGGGCGCTTCGCTGAGCAAGGTGCACTGCCCTACGGGTCCAGGGCGGGAAGCGGACTCCGGCACAGCGGCCGGCGGTGCGAGAAGCCAAGGGGGCGGCAGCTGTGCGGGAACAGCCTTGTGCCCGGGTCCGCGGGGCCACGGCTGGGCCAAGGCCAGGCCTGCTCGTCCGCTGCTGGGGCACCAGGAGACAGCTGTGAGGCGCCCCCTCTTGTCTGGGGGACCAACTACTGCCTCCCGGGAAGGAACGAACTACAGCAGCAGCGCAGCCTCCAGCGAAGCTCAGGGAGGCGGGGAGTGACCCACGGCCACCGCACATCCCACTGTGGCTGCTGCAGTCGCCCTTCCGGGGCGGCGACCTGACTCAATCTGGTTGGGGTGGTGTTGGGGGCGGGCTGAGGGGAAAGTCCTTAACTAAAAGTAGATGTGCAGCTGACAGACATGTGCCCAAGAACACGTCCCCGCCCTCATCAGCGATCTTCCGTCCCCAGTGCCGAGTGATCCGTGAGCTCCTGGGATTCGGGCTCAGCCCCGACGACTACACTGTGTCTTCACAAAACTTACCCCACCCGCTCTAGTGACAAGCAGCTCCTGCTGTTCTCGGGCGTCATTTCACCCCGCTGAAGCAAGAACACATTAAAAGCAGCTACAAATGGCCTGCGGTGTGCGGCGAGGAAGAGGTGTGGACGGGCACGGACGGCGCAGCGGCACCAGCGCAGGACGCTCCGGAGCTGCACCCCACACGCATCACGCTGATGACTGGCGCGTGCCGTGCAGTGTCCGTGTCAAAACACATTTCTGTAGTTTAAGTCTTGCTAAGAGTAACTATGGTATTTTAATCACTTGTAAATAGGAAAGAAGCCTTAGAGGATGGAAGTGCTGAGATTAGAACACAACATTTCTTATTTTAAAAGCCTTCCCTTATGCATGAAGACACCCTCTCAACACAGAGCAGCCACTGGGCGCCACGCAACGTGGAGACAGGGCGGCGCACAGACACGCGTGAACCGCGGACAGGCCCTTACTGCTCAAACCAGAATCACGACGTTCGCATTTCTGAGACACTTCCATAAAATTTTTACTTGAAAAAAATGTTTTACAAAATACCGCCCCCCCCGATCAAAGACCCTTTCCCAGGGGCTCCGTGTGGCGTGCGGCCATGGGGATGACAGTGACAGTCACGGGCAGGTCTGACACAGCCACGGGGCTGCACAACCCACAAGAAGTAATTTCTTTAAAGTGCCTTTCAAATGCTAGAGCAAGTAACACAGCTGCTGAATCTATCTGACACGTTAGCAGTTTCCGTGCAGCGGTCCAGGGGCACACGCACCGTCACCACGGGTACCAGGCAGGCGCACGCGGCCCAGGACCCAGAGACGGACAGTTTCCTTTGGAAACACCCGGAGCAGCTGCCGCCGGGGCACTCGAAGGCCCGTGGGGCCGCGCTCGGAGGGCGCTGGGAGCTCACGCGCGGCTGAGGCGCCTGCTCCGACGTGGACGCCACCGACCGACAGGCCAAGAGACCTGCTGCTGAGCGCGGGACGCGGGGCGGCTGGTGTCACACCCCGCAGAGCACACTCGCGACACAGACTCTAAGGAAATGCCAACCTGGGTTTCAGGAGATAAACTCCTGTTTCCTAGGAGAGGCCTAGCTTTTCTGCTGCAGTCGGGCAGCTTTGAACTTTGAAACCCTCTTTGTAACCTCTTCTGATGCTTCCGACAGGACTTCTTTCCGCTCGGGAATGGGGGGCAGCTGAGGGTGGGCCCCAGCCAGGTGTGGGGTCACGGAGGGCGGCAGGACGTCCTTTTCTATCACTGTTCCAGAAAAGGCCTAGAAGAGAAAGTCAGAGCATCGGAGTAAGAGGCGGTAAGATGCCCACAGGTAAGATTCCCACAAAATACTTCACCCTGTTTCTCAGTGACACGTTTCTTTTCATTACAAGTATATTCAGCCCTGGCTGGTACAGCTCGGCATACTGGGCACCATCCTGCGAACCGGGGGGTCGCTGGTTCGATTCCCAGTCAGGGCACAAGCCTGGGGTGCAGCCAGGTCCCCACTGGGGGTGTGCAAGAGGCAACCAATTGATGTTTCTCTCACACATCAAGGCTTCTCTCCCTTTCTCCCTCCCTTCCTACCTCTCTTAAAACATTAAATCTTTAAAAACAGTAAATTCTTTTTTTTTTTTTTTAAACAATTTTATTTATTATTTTCAGAGAGAGGAGAGGAGAGAGAGACAGAGAGGGAGAGAAACATCCATATGTGGTTGCCTTTCACCTGCCTGCAGCTACGGACCTGGCTGGAGACCTGGCTTGCAACCTGGTCATGTGCCCTGGCTGGGAATCAAACCAGTGACCTTTGGGTTTGCAGGCCAGCGCCTTATCCACTGCGTCACCAGCCAGGGCTTAAAAACAGTAAATTCTATTTTTTTTTTTTTTTTTTTTTAAGATTTTATTTCATTCTTTTTAGAAAGAGGGGAAGGGAGAGAGGCAGAGAGGGAGAGAGACATCAATGTATGGTTGCTTTTCATCTGCCTCCAGCCACAGATCTGACTGGAGACCTGGCTTGCAACTGGTTATGTGCCCTGGCTGGGGAATTGAACCTGCGACCTTTAGGTTCGCAGGCTGGCACCTTACCCACTGTGCTGCCAGCCAGGGCCCCAAAACAGTAAATTCTTAATAAAATCTTTGGACACAAAGACAAAAACAATAAAATAGAAATTGTTCAGAAAAATCAAATACCATTTAAGTATCTTAATCACACCACCAAATTTGTGTTTTTACTGTACACAAACAAGAAATCAAAGGTAAAATGCCTTTTATTTACCAAGAAAGGGTAAACAGAGGTCCTCAACTTTCCTACATCCCCTCTGTACCCAACCCACGCTGTGAAAAGTAAGGGACAGCGAGACCCAGTGTCAGCAGCTGGCGAGCAGGAGTGCAGGGCGGAACACACAGCCGTCCCAGCACAGGGACCCTGGCAATGAAGAATCTTACTCTATTCCAGAGTGGACACTAACAAATGGCAATGCTGATCCTAGTGGAAATGTGTGTTACTTTCAAAATTCAATACAATTCCATAACAAAAGCCACAGCTCCTAAAAAGTGATTCTTTAATTTCAACTGAAATTCTCTGATCAAGTGGATGTTCCACTGAAGCAAAATAACGTGCAGATGATGGAAGCATAACCAAGGACGTACCCTCAAGACATCACTGTAGACATAGATGTGTAAGATCAAGCAGTTACCAAGTGTTTTAAAGGGTCCAGGTCCTGGGGACCCCCTGCCACCTGCTCAGAGCCCGTTCTGCACAAACTGGCAACCAACTCCACCCGGTCTGCTTCCCTGTCTGTATCTAAGGCACAAAATTCGTTCAACACTGTACCACCTGCATAGTTTTCCTCTATAAATTGTTACCCATGAACTACAAGGCTAGAATTAATGAGGCCCTGAGTCTTCTGAGAATAAATACCAGTGTAAAGTGAAGCTACAAGCCAGACCACGGCCCTGCTGCTGAACTCCAGTGCAGGAACGCGTAAAACAAAACAACTGAAAGACCATAAAGTGTGTGACATCTAGACCACCCCTGGGGGACACAAGAAA
Source organism: Noctilio leporinus (assembly GCA_004026585.1). NCBI lineage: Eukaryota > Metazoa > Chordata > Mammalia > Chiroptera > Noctilionidae > Noctilio > Noctilio leporinus. The sequence continues at coordinate 53,214 of PVIW01003746.1, forward strand.
GCAGGCCCTCTTTCAAACGAGTATCTTTTCTAATTTTGTTAACCGGTGTCACCTAATAAATTCAATGAAAAGAGAAAAAAGGGCCCTGGCTGGTAGCACAGTGGATAAGGCACCAGCCTGCGAACCCAAAGGTCGCTGGTTCGATTCCCAGCCAGGGCACATAACCAGGTCTACGGCCAGGTCTCCAGCCAGGTCCCCAGCTGGAGGCAGGTGAAAGGCAACCATACACTGGTGCCTCTCTCCCTCTCTGCCTCTCTCAGTTCCCCTCTCTCTGAAAATAATAAATAAAATCTTTAATAAAAAAGAAAAAAGGAATTATCTCCACTGCCAATGTGACCCTGTGAGGCAAGGCGCCCTCTGAAGTGCCGAGTCCTGAGAGGGGGGGCTGTGCACCTGGGGCTGTGCAGCCGGGGGCGCCGGGCCCCTCGGCCGGGGTCCCGGCTCCTCCTGTGCCTCCCGCTCCTCGCCAGGGTCCCTGCATGCTGCCTCCTCGCCGCCCCCGCTCCGCGCCAGCCCGCGGCGCTCCTCCAGGTCGGCGGCGCTGCTCTCGCTGGTGTCGCTGCAGACGCTGTTGTCCCGGCTGCGTGACTTGAGGATGGACTTCCGAGGGACGTACTCCCCGTTGACCACGTCCACGAAAACCCTGCGGCCCACAGAGCCGGGTCAGGTGCGCACGCACCCAGGGAGCAGGCATGGGCGGGGGCCCATCTGCCCTCCCTAGACCTGAACCTGCTCTACCGTCTCGAACCCCAGGCTGCGCTCATGTGCGGCCACTGCGCTCGCTTCGGAACTCTGCTCCAGGCCAGTAGCAGGCAGCCCGAATCCCACGGTTCCAAACATGCACCCGGGAACCAGGCTCCACAGGCACCGCGAAGCTGGAGCCCCACCTTCCTGCACCCGGGAGGGTCCCAGTCCCCCAGTCCCAGGGACTGCCGCCCCTTCCCCAGCTGACACGCTGCGGGGCCTGGACCCACGGGGAAGGATGGGAAAGCACCAGTGAGGCGAGGGCAGGGGCGGGGGCACGGGGCCTGCGGGACAGCGGTGGCCTCACCTGTAGATGTCCGCCGGGGTCCTGACCGGAGGCAGCTCTGTGGCAGAGTGGCTACCGCCACAGCTATTCTTCCGCTTCCGCTTGGCTTCTTCCTTCTTTTCACTGAATTTTAAAGTGGTATTCTTTCCAGTATTGATTCGAACCTAAAAATTTCACAGCAAATACGAGAATCCTTGTGAGAAACGAAGCCAAGGCCGACCCAAGAGCCACGCGCCGCATCAGGGACGCGACACGGGCCAAGGCCGCGCATCCCCCAGCAGGGCTGCAGAGCGTGAACGCGGAGTCAGACGCAGCGTCGGGCTGGAACGTTTCGTGCAGCCCCAACGTGACAAACTGAACTGGAAGGTGAAGCCAGCCCTGTTGAGGGTCCGCCTGTCCCAGCGGGGACCGTCCCCCGTGATGTTCTCGCAAACGCTCCCAGCTCCTCCTGCTTCATCTCACTGAACAGGAAAAGGATTTAAAGCCCGAAGAATCACAAGATAATTTTTTTCTGACTGACCCATCTGTCCTCCATTCCACAGAATTCACAAGTTGCTCCCTTTCGTCTGCAGTACTAGGGAAAGAAAGGAATAACCCACTTCACACTAGAGCACAGTGACAGTGCTGAAGCGTTTCCCAGAAGACCACCACGGACCAGGTGCCCAGAGGCCCCCAGGGGAGCCTGGGGGGAGGGAGCCCCTGGACCAGCAAACAGCCCCGGGAGCTCCGGGGCCTCTGCCCAGCAAACACCATCCGCCGCCCAAGGGGCTCCAGCCCAGCCGGTGGACAGGCGGAGGGCGGACGGCGCAAGGGGCCTCCTGCCCTCCCCTCCCCCACAGCCGCCTGCCTCTGTCCACTCCAAATGCCTGCGGGCAAGCAGGAGTGGACCCAACTGCTCCGGATACTGAAGAACAGCGTCAAGCCCTGTCCCAGAAGAAGCCCTGAGTCACCCCAGCTCCAAAGTGCCAACATTCTCAAGTCACGACCGCCGGCAGATGTTTAGATTTACTTTGTCAGAAAAGAGGCTCATTTTCACTTCCTCCCACACGCTGCCTCCTTGCTCGCCATGTCCCCACCCAGCGTGGGCCCACATGGAAACAGTCCCCTGCTGTCACTCAACATCTCACAGGTGCTGTCACTTCCAAACGTCCTGATCACACCCGAGCCCACGGCAGAACGCACGCCACCACTGCGACAGAGACTGAACGGAGGCAGGAGGGGTCGCAGCTGTCACCACTGAAACCAGATGCGCTTCCAGACCCCAGGCAACCCCAGTCGAGGGAGCCGCCGGGAACCACCGCTGGTACCAGTTAACTCTGTGGACTTGTTCTCCTTCTTCTTGTCAGGTCAACGGGTCAGAGCAAGAGGTTGGCTCTGACTTGGCACCGCTGACCTACGTCTCCCGGCTGACGCTGCAGCAACAGTGCCCAAACCACACCCAAGTGAGCCACGCCCGCCGTGTACGCACCCGCTTGGGCTCTACGGTGTGGGAAAAGTAGATGGTTGGTACGCAGCTGTCTCCAGCCCCCAAAGCCTGGTGGGCATGTTCACGTTCATCAGCATCATCATCATCTTCGTCTTCATCACTGGGGTAAGAATGTGAGCCGTTCACAGAGCAGCCCGAGTGGCCATTCACCTGACCACTGAGCCGTTCGGAACCTGTGACGCCCCTGTCACCCCTGGGGGCTGCTGAGTGCGCTCCATTCACATCTCTGCTCCCGTCTTCCGCCTCCTCTTCGGAAGATGTTGCCTCTTCTCCATTGACGAACACGGCGTCAGGATCGCTGGCACGGAAAAAGAGAAAAGTCAAAGACACAGAATCCGACGTGTTCTCACTTCCAGCTCATTTCAAAGGCTAAAAATTTCAAATTTTGAATGAGATACTTTTGAAACTGGAATTCTTAGTCAGCATTTTCTGAAATGAACAGAAAATATCCGTTCCTAAGCTACTCCTGCGTCTCGTCGCCGCTGCGGCACGAGGAGCACAGAGCAGGGGACCCTCAGCCCTGCGGGGAGGCCCCCGCGCAACAGGCTACTTCCAGCAGCGCGTGGAGCGCGCCCCAGGTCAGGCCTTCAAGCCACAGAACACGCTCCTAGTGCTACATCCAGGACGCTTCAAAAGCACTTATGACTGAGACTGCTGAGAACAAAAGTGTGCTCCAGGGCACATCAATACAGTGGGACGGTCAGAAAAGTGCCCCTGCGCCCAGGTGGCTCCAGTAGAGCTTTGTTGTCCTGAACTTTGTTCAAAAGGACGTCGTTAGACTGTGCTGTGACAGCTGTCCTACCAGCGCGCCTTAAAAATAAAAAGCATCAAAACTGGTGAATTTTTGTGTAGCCATCTTAATACTGAAAACGGAAGAAAACAAACACGTTCAGCCTAACATGCTGTATAATGTCAAGAAAGATAAAAACGCAACTGAAACGCGAAAGGAGGTCTGCGCAGCGTGTGGAGCAGATGCCATGACGTGACTGAACGTGTCTAAAGTGGCCACCAAGTTTCACGTTGCAGATTTCTCCCTAGATGAAGACGCCCCATCAGGTAGATCAGTGCAAGCTGAGAGCAATGAAATTGAGAGATTAACTGAGAATAATCCCGCTGCACCATGCGAGAGACGGCCAACATACTCACAACAGCAAAACCAACGAGCTTGCTGGTGAAAATGAAAAATTAGTCTTTTATTTTACGGGAAAAGCCATTTTCCTGAATTTTTGGCCAAACCAATCCTTTGTTTATACACACACACACATCAGCTTTCTCAGGCTTCATTCTACAAAGCATCTGAGCACCTTATAAAAAATAACAAAACCAAAAGTACAACAGAGCCCTGGCTGGTAGCACAGTGGATAAGGCGCCGGCCTGCGCCATGGATGTCTCTCTCCCTCTCTGCCTCACTCCCTTCCCCTCTTTCTAAAAATAATGAAAATCTTAAAAAAAAAAAAAAAAGTACAATAGAACCAAAATATCACTATGAAATAAAGAGAGAAATCATAACCAAGAAAATCACCAGATTCAAACCTGAGGTTAAAAAATAAATAGTGCGGACTGGAAAAAAAAAAAATAAATAAATAAATAGTGCCCTGGCTGGTAGCACAGTGGATAAGGCAGCGGCCTGTGAACCCAAAGGTCGCTGGTTCGAGTCCCAGCCAGGGCACATAACCAGGTTGCAAGCCAGGTCTCCAGCCAGGTCCCCAGCTGGAGGCAGGTGAGAGGCAACCACGCATGGATGTCTCTCTCCCTCTCTCCCTTTCTCTCTCTCTCTGGAAATAATAAAAAAATCTTTCTAAATAAAAAAATAATATCCGTTCATCCCAACGGCCTAAGAATGCACAGGTTAAATGGTAGGAAGCATCTGGGGTTGCGCTCCGTCCGCACAGAGGCAAAGACAGCCCAGGGCGAGTCCCCGCAGCGCACGCACAGAGAACCGTGTGGAAACAGACCCCGCTGAGCACGGGGACGTTCCACGTGGGAGCCGGCACGCACTGACCCGGTGGGCCGGGGCAGCTCTCCAGACCCGGTTACCAGGTGCCCGCCCGCCCAACTGCGGACAGCGAGAGGCCAACTCCAAGCAACTTTTCTTTGTAACAAGTCAGTCAAACATACACTATCCTGACTGTAACATAAAATACTTCACTTAAAATGTAACGTATAAAACAGCCGTAATTACTACGAGCCAACACTGGTTTATTCCAGCGCAGCAGCGTTGGCTGAAGCATGATAATTATAAAAACGGGGCTACGGGTGAAAAGCACATCTGGCCACAGCCCTACAAGAAAACGCTCTAGAGAATTAACATTTACTTTAGGGAGGCAGGATAATTGATATTTTAATATATTTTACTTTTCTGCCTTCTCTCCAACAAGCACATGTTATTTTATTAATGAGGAAAAAGATTAGTAAGGAAACGCGTGTGGAAACAAATTCTGTCAAAAAGACAGTTTGTCACCGGTACCTATCAAGTTCGCCCAGCGACGCTTCTTGCCTCTCCAGCTCTTCCAGCCGGGCCCACAGGGCCGCACCAGCAAGCACACCCTTGGACGGCACGTCATCTGCAAAATCTGCTTCAAAGATATCTGAAGTTTTGGGTTTGGAGTGAGGTTTATGAGCGATTCGGTGTTTTCCTGTTTGGGAAAAGGAACAGCAAGGGTGTTAGGCCGGCTTCCTAGGGCTCAACCGGCCCAGGCAGGGTGGGCTCTGAGACGGAGTGCGAGACTTTTCAGCGAACAGGACGCGCCTCTCAGGGTCTTGCTCCTCAGGGGGGTCCACGGAGCCGCCTCCTGAAACACGGTCTCAGGCCCCCGACGCACAGCACAGCCGGGACAAACTCTGAGAGGATCCACCGCGCACACACGGGCAGAAATAATCCCCGTACACCCTGGTCGTAACACAGGGCCCACCCAACATGGTGACACCACCAGCCGCCCTGGCCCTGGACATGGCCCACGCGGGGCACCGCCAGGCGCCAGCGGCAGGACCACCCGGGACATCCTGCTCTGGCTGTTCGTGAACACAGCTGTCTGCCTCAAAGCTGCTTTCCCTTATTCGTAGCCCTCTCTGCGGGCAGGAGACAGATAAAATCTGAGCTCAGACCCATCTTCTCATTTAAAGAAAGTCGTTTTATTACAAAACCAAGCTAAGTAACCCTTTGAAGAACCCAGGGGAAGAAGCCTCAGATGCTGTTAGGCGACATGGGCTGGCAGACACCCTCACCACACACGCACGTTTTCAGCCAATACCACGGGGACGCTGCCCGGCCAGACCCCATGACCACTGGTGACCAGCATGTGGACCGCACGCTGCCACCCGCCCCCACCGCCAGCAGAGCTTCCCAAACTACCTCCGTTTCACAGTTCTCTTCAGAGCTAATTGCTTAACCAGGAACTTCAGTAACGTAAACGTTCAAAGTAACAGCTTCCTGCAGCAGCAGAGTAAAAAGCATTCCCGGGCCACCTGCAAATGTCCCCTCCCGGGACAGCTGACCACCACAAGGAGTGCGCCCCCAGGGGACCCGCAGCACCGCCCCTGCCGCACCCTCCAGGCGGGGCTGGTGTGCCCTGACCACGGGCCCCCTTCTCCCAAACACTGACTCTGGAGAGGCTCGGGAGAAAATCGGGCAGAAGATGTGTGACGACTTAGCGAAAGTCAGAGACCACACGGGGAGCAGATCCGTGGGCGGCACATGAGTCCCCAGGCTTAGAGGCGTGTGGCGCACGACGCAATCTGGGGGACGCCATGTCATCTCAGTGCACAGGCCAGCCAGACACCAAGCATTTCACCCACAGCCGTTTATCCCTCAGTGCTTCCTATCTTAAACCAGTTATAACATGTAACAATTTATTTCAATTATAAACGTTAACGGAGGACTGGAACACATGTCTGCTATCTTATAAATTAAAAACTAGCCTATAATCCCAAACATCTCACAACCAAGTTCCTGAAATTCAACCCAACTGGCAAATTACTTAGGAAACTACATGAAAAACAACCTTACGGCTTACCTTTCAATTCAAAGTCACTTTTCATTTCCTCTCGAATGTCAACAATATCCCCCGCAGCCTAGTTTTTGAAACAGAAAAAGCACATCAGCAACTCGGCTCCTCGCGTGTCGGGGGTGAGAGCATCGGAAAGCCCAAGGGACCTGGTACAGATCTTTTCCGATATGAAATCTTTCTTTAAAAACAATTGGAACCTGAACAGTACTCACATCACTCATTTTCTGCAAGTCTTCTGTAAATTCAACTCTGGATTCAAAATTTTTCATCACTTTGTTCAAGTCATCTATCGTTCGCCTCACATCTGAAATGACAGCACAGCCTCCGTGTAAGACACGGCCCAGGCCCCACGGGCCTCCTGCGGTCCCAGCACCCTCCCTTCAAGGGCTCGCCACCCTGCTTACAGGAGTCCCACCCTATTTTTACTTTCATTTTCCATGGATTTCTAACAAGTGCGGTCACCGTGTTCCCCCTTTGATGCTGTATCACGTTACCCGGTGCTCCTTGCACATCTGAGCCCGGGTCTCCCCGTGTGACAGCACAGCCTGGATGCCAGGCGGGCACGGGGCTCCCCGCCCCCCCCAGAACCACCGTGGCTGGACCCTCACACGCAGTGCAGTGTGGACACAGACATTTCCGGTCCATCTGCATCACAAAAGAATAAATAGCGTAGATTAAAGTAAGTTATGTTTCTGTACAGAAATATTCCTGAACTGGATGACTGAAAATACATTTTTATGGCCTATTAGCACTCATTTTCCAAGTTTAAATTTTAGTAACTGCATTAATACCACAACCTATACATTTTCCGTTTCTCCTAACATCGCCCTCCATGAATTTACTGGTAGAAAAAACTGTAATTTGGGCACCGACAAAATAAACATTTCCCCACCCAACATCAGTTCCACACGACAAGTCAGTCACCCTCTGCGACTAAAGCCGACGCAGGCGCAGCACCACCCGGGTACCGGGGACCCCTAACCGTGCTGGCAGCGGGGTGGCGCCCCACCTTCCCACGAAGGCCGACGTGCTGAAGGCCGGCGGCCCCTCTCCCCAGGCGCCGGGAGAGCCCTGCCCTGCGCCAGGCGCTCCATCCGCAGGCGGAGCAGAGGCGGTGGAGGGGAGGCCAGTGATGAATGCGGGTCTGGCAAAGGTCTAAGCAGTTAAAATATCTTTTAAAAGAATGAAAATCAGGACGCATGTTCTAAGTGAAATATCACCCCTCCTCATAGGGGCCCATTTTCCAATACGGCTCTCATGATATGCAGCGATATTCTAAATAAAACACAACCACTTGCACTCTAGCCATGAACGGGTTACCAAAAAAGACTGCATTAACAAAATGAAAATGACGGTGTAAACAGTTCATAAAATCTCACAGCCCTGATGTCGCTCTAGATCATTAAATTTCTGCAACAATTAGACCTTTTCTCACGGCAGCAAATTGGACCGGTTGCCATGGCAAATCTGAGCCCTTAAGTCATATATCTTTGATTGCAGAAAGGTCAGGCGCAGACAGCCTAATAACTCAAGGAGCTGTTTGACAGGTTTCATCCGAGCATGGTCACAGAGCAGCATAAAACTGTGTCGGCAGTTGTTAAAAGCAGGGGGTCAGGGAAAAGGCTAAGGTTATGGAATGTTTTTGCTTCAGTAAACTCAGTCAGATAATGTGTCTAACCAGCTAAAGAACATTATTTTAGGTAGGAGGTCAAATCAATAACTTTTTTCAAGAAGACTGGAAAATATTAAAAATGGCAGGCAGGTAAGCCGAGTGCATTTAGCAGCCCATCTGCACAGGGCCGCCGGCCAGGCCCCAGCACCGGGGGCCCAGGCCGCCCGTGGGAGGCTCGTGCTCACCAGGCGGCGGCAGACCGGGGCTCCACTCGAGCCCCCCACCCTGGCGTTCAAGGAAACGCACCCCAAGTCACGCAGGTAAAAAGAGTGGCGTGAACGTTCCTGTTGAGCAGCTTCAGGGAAAAGGTGGTTATGAAAACCGGTGCATGATAGCAAACGCTCCTCTTCGCAGTCAGGAAGCTACACACTATCGGTTACACGTTAACATAATTGTAATAATGAACGGCCAGACCCAAGCCGGGAACCGGATCTCCAGATCACATGCGCACATCAGGGTCCCAGGAACACCTCATGTGCCAACTGCCACCACACACGATATTCAAAGAGGAACATTATGTTGGTACTAAAATAGCCGAAGTTCTATGTTCAGAAACAAGACAAAATTAGGTAACTATAGAAAATCTAAAACAAGAAAAAAGAAAGCTGGGCCAATTATAAACAATAAAAAACTGGTGCTCAGAATTAACAAACAGTAAAATGTAGCAGTGTGAACACCTGTTTTGATTTTGTATAAAATAAATTAAAAGTCATACCTACAGACTGACTCAAAAGAATCAGAATAATTTAATTCTATTTTTTCTTATAACCTTGAAATTCAACGTTAATAACCATGAATTTTGTTATCTTTTTCACTAAAGCTTTTTGGACTCTATTCTCCAAAACTTATGTTAAAGTTTAAAACCTATTAAAAGAGGATGTAGACATAGTTCACTAAAAATGAATCACTAAGATGGACTCAGTAACGTTTAACATTCTATACGCAAGCAGGCTGGAATCCAATGAAGTGAAATTTCAAATCACAGTGAATAAAAACCAGTTGAGCAAACAGGAAGTACTTTTCGACATGGAAAATACCTGTACTACTTTTAACCTCACACCAATGTTTTAATTATCAATTGTTGCAAAAGAATACTGAGATTCACATGGATCAGATACACAGCTGTGAAAATGTACTTAACAGTGAACCACATATACCAAAAATATACAAAATTGAAAACAGCTAAAATTGGAGGAAGAAATTAATAATCTGGAGAAAAGAAGAAAAGATAATTTTCAAACAATAATCATTGTACCCAAAAATGAGGAGGTAAGTTTCACAGGGTTGAGAAGCGCAGCGTTTGGTATCATAATTATTGTTCAGCCGACAAACCAGCAAGTGTGTAATATTGCAGAACCCTCACTCATTCAGAAGCTGTAATGTATTTGCCCAGAAGCACCTAAAATTCTTTGCACTGGCTGTAAAACGGGGACCCAGAAGCAGCAGTACAAATTCTAACGACCACATTTAAACTAGGAGGGAAAATCCAGGCGCTCTAGAGCTTCTCGCCTGAGCGGCAGGACATGCGGAGGGACAGAGGCTGAAACCAAGGGGCCGGGTGCAGGTGGCATTGCACAGCCTGACTGGGGGGAGGGGGGGGGGCCCGCAGGCCCGCGCCTTCACCCGCAGCCCAGCCGCAGGCAGGCTGCCTCCCACCCTGTGCCGGCATTTTCCGGTCCCCGGGACAGGCCCCTGGCGGACACGTTCATAAGCCTCTTCCGAAACCTGTTCCAGGTCACACCGCCACTCACCACGGAGGCCGCGTGCGCTCACAACCTGCTGCGCCCCACACCTCGTTGAAGTAACCACCAAGGAAAACGTGCGCCTGGCCAGGAAGCGGGGTGGCTTAGAACGTCACCCGACACCACGGCTGCAGGTTCGCTCGCCAGCCAGAGCACGTGCAGCAACGCGCAGAACAAACAACCCATGTCTCTCTCTCTCACACGCACACACAATAAACAGTTTTAAAAGAAACAGAAAAAACGTAAAGGCAAAAGAATAAAGACAAAGGGACAGGAAGAAAGACACCAGCAGACCAGGGACGTCAGCCAGTCGTGGGCGTGGGACAGGCGCTGCCCCGCTGCATCTTTGGAAGGTCTCCCAACGCAAAGACCCGGAGGAAGGTTCCACTGGTCTGGCGCAGCCTCACGGACCCGGGTACCGGCCCTCCAGCCGCAGAGGCCCAGCCTGGGGTGGGCAGCGGGCACAGCCGTGGGGCAGGAACAGGAAGAAGACAGAAAGGACCTCATGAAACAGCACGGACTGACCCCTCGGACGTCCAGCCTGGATCCCACAACTCTGGATTAAGATGAGAAAATTCTTTCCTAGTGTGGTCATGAACCCCAAACTCCTGGTTTTGGCAGATTCCTTAGTGAAAAAAAAAAACAAACCCAGGTCACCACCTTAACTCTCTGGAGGAGCCTAGCGGTCAGCAAGCGCCCGCACACGTGGAGCATCCTGACAGCCACGGTCCCCACCAGCGAACCCAGAGGACAAACCAGGGTGGGCGGACGCGGGTAACGCAAGACACAAGGAAGCGGGAGAGAAAACCGTCAAGTCTTCAAAGGTGGTACACTCACGTGGGAAGTGAATACACCAGACGCACTTTCAAAGAACAAAAGACAAACCCTGAAGGTCCTGGAAATTAAGTCACAGAACTATTTAAAAACCAATCCTGGATTCCAAAGATAAAGTCAAAGAAATCACGTCAAAAATTATAGCAAGGAGGAAAAAAGAAAAAACTGTTAGATAAATAGATGGACAACAGGAGGAGGAAATTACCAAAGAAATAATATATATATATGTATTTTTTTAGATGGGGTTTAGATTTATTGACCTGCATTTTGACAGATTGAAAGAAAATCTCAGGAAAAGTTCACATTTACACAGTTTACCTTTCCACTTTAAACATTACCATGCTCTTTGGTTGGCACCAATAAAAGTTGTGATATAGGGGGTTGGGTATTTCTTTGTTGTTAGGGAAACATATTATTTACATCCTAGATTGGCAAGAGAATAGCTGGTTCAAATGTTATCACTTTCTAGCTGTGGCTTTGATCTTTCCTTTTTCTATTCCATTTGAAGTTTAGTCTTCGTGGGTCCAGCAGAGGAAGGGCAGAGTGAACCAGAGACACTTAAAGAGAGTTTGGGTCACAGGCTTTAGGGGAGAGTTGGGAGAGCAGCCCGAGAGTCCAGTGCTGACCCATCCCCCATACAGCCGGCATATCACTCTTAAGAATTTCCAAGGACTTTGGGCATGAACCTCCCCAGGGTGAGGGCCCACTGAGGGCCCGGGAAAGAAACGTGTTACGGGGACTTGCAGGCGTGACCTGGCCCTCGAGAGAACAGGCCACGCACACAGGAGAGAGCGGCACCCGGTGTTTTAACAGCAGCGCATTCGGCAGAGGTCACGGAATAATGCCTTCAAGCTTCTGAGGAAAGACATTTAATACCTAGAACCCTAAACAGTATAGTTGTAAGTGGGAATATAAAAGATACTTCCAAACATGCAAAATTAAAAAGAAATAAAAAGTATCTCCGAGAAAGCGACTAAAGTTGTGATGCAACCCCAACAAAGACAGGAGCATGGGAAGGGGATGCCGCAGGGACCGGAAGCAGAGACGGAGGACACCATGGGAGAAGAGGAGCCTGGGGACACAGCCTGGGGACACGGCCTCGGGCACGGGGTCTGGGAGCCCGAGGTCACCTGTGTGTCCATGTGAGGCCTGGGGTGGGGGGACAAACTTGGGGAACCTTGGAGGAAGCCCTCTTCTGGAACGGACACAAAAGGACCCCGCAGCATCACCTGATGTAACAAACTTCCAAGAGGCAGTGTGACCGAGGCTGGGGCACAGCAGGGGCAGGGGAGACACGCAGCAGCTAACAGCTGCCACTCTGCTGGCCGAGTCACTGTAACCAACGCTGCTACACGGATTGGGGCTTGCTCCCCACAACCCACCCACAGTAAAACGGGTCTCGGCACCGACTGGCAGCGTCAGGTGGGGGGCTGGGAAAGGTCGGAAGGCAGCTCCGTGGGCTACTCGGCGAACACGGGTAGGTGCGGAGAAAGAGCCATGAGAAGACGCAGGAGCTCCGAGCCGCGGGGACAGGGCAGAACCCCTCCTCGCTGTCTGTACCAAGAAGGCGCATGGTGGTACTAAGGCGACATGTTCATCATGCAGCTCAACCCAAAGTGGTGCCTGCGTGGCCCAAGACGCCACATCAGTGCACCCGGGACCCCCGTGACTGAGGCCCCTCAGAGGCTCGCCGCCTCTCAAGAGCCCAGGGCTGTGTCGCTGGCCAGTCATGCCACAGAAGGCGCTCCCCGCGGCCCGGCAATGCGCCACTCCCGCTCCGGACCCTGGGCCTGACCTCACTCCTGGGAGCCCTGAATCCTCAGCCCCTGGGACCCAAACAGGCCTCGTCCTTGCCTCCCGCTCCGTGTTCCACTTCGCACAGCTACGGGTTCTCCTGTACTCCGCCCCACCACCTGCAAGGTCACAGCATTTTCTCCATCACTCACTGCACTTGCACTCCGCACGCATTCAGAAGTTCTTGATGGTCAAAGGGAAATAAAACCTCCCCTAAGAGGAAGGGTCCAAATTAAACCACAGGCAGACGCTCCAGCCCTTGCTCTCCTGCACACAGGAGCCGGCAAACAGGCCGCGGTCTGGAGCAGCCAGGAGCCCTACACCCCACGCCCGAGTGCAGAGCCAGCCCAGCGGCCTCCCTGGAGCCACCAGGAACGGGCTGGACCCACGTGCAGCGCACAAGCCGGCCAGAGGGCTGCCTGGGGAGCCAGGTTTCGGGGCTCTGATCCTGAAAGCCACCTGGGGCCACACAGCCCAGACGCCCAGGGCAGACGCTGGGAGCAGCGACACACGGGCAGCCTGGGGTGCGAAGAGAAGCCGAGGGGGAGCCTCTGAAACTGAGACCGTCACAGTCAGCCCTGGCCCGCATGGTCAGCAGGCTGGCGCATCAGCCGTGAGCAAACGGCTGTGGGTTCGGTGCCTAGTCAGGCACGTACCTAGGCAGTGGGTCTGATCCCTGTTCCGTGGGCGGACGATCCCCACTCTGGGCTACGGAAGGGGACAAGACCACCTGATGCTTGTCTCCCACATCGATGTTCCTCTCTTTCCTTTCCTCTGCCCCTTCCCCTCTCTCAAAGCCCTGACAACATGTCCCTGGAGGAGGATTAAATATATATGTTCAGAATCAGCCACATGTATGGGACGTGAAAAACTCCACACTGGCCCAGGAGAGAAAGTCACATGTTCAGAAAACGTGTGAGAAAACTTTTGCTCCAGGTTGATGCAAAGCCTTGGGCACGTCCGCATTACCAGGGAAGCCCCTTCTCCCCAGTCTGCGAAAGCTGGAAAGGTGGCTGTTCTTTAAAATATCTAATTTTCATTTTTAAAAAAATCAGCCCTGCCCTGGCTGGTGGCACAGCAGACAGGGCACTGGCTGCGAACCCAAGGGTCACTGGTTCGCTTCCCAGCCAGGGCGCATGGCCATATCTCCAGCCAGGTCTGTGGCTGGAGGCAGGTGAGGGGCAGCAGTGCATTGATGTCTCTCTCCCTCTCTGCCTCTCTCCCTTCCCCTCTCTCTAAAAACAATAAATAAAATATTTTTAAAAATAAAAAATAAAAAATCAGCCCTGGCTGGTGACACAAGTGGATAAGGCACCAGCCTGCGAACCCAAAGGTTGCTGGTTCAATTCCCAGCCAGGGCACATAACCAGGTTGCAAGCCAGGTCTCCAGTAGGAGGCAGGTGAAAGGCACCCACACGCTGATGTTTCTCTCCCTCTCTGCCACTCCCCCTTCCCCTCTCTCTAAAAATAATGGGTTTGGTCATTGGTAAAATCATACTTAATGCTGGAATGTAGTTACCAAAAAATATTTCTACATTCCAGAGCTCTAATTTATTAAAGCATTCTCCCATTCATACTTAAGTCATAATTGAATCTAAGGATTGCCTTGCTGACGTATCAATATAAAATCAAAACACGAACCCTTGAACAGACCATGAACTGGTTTCCCTTCAGCAGGTCGCCCCGTCAAGAACTGCCTTTAAGGAGGGCTTGTGCCCACCGCTCCCGCAGACAAAGGAAGCCACCCGAGGCAGCAATGCCGGGGTTGCCACGGCCAGGGACCAAGGACACCTAACAGCCAGATCTGATGAGTGCCACAAAAGAGCATTACATGCATCAATTATAAACTTAGAGGAGTTGATTTGCAATTAGTCTCCAGATTAAGATCCCAGAATTTTAGTGATCAATTGAGTTCTCCAACTAGTACCCATTCATGTGTAAGTGGAATAATTTCAGCTTTAGAAAACTCAGTTGTCTTCTATCTGACCTCATTTATGTAGAAGGATCTTCAAAAATTTGTTTTCAAATGTACATGTAACCAGGAGGTTAAGATGCAGGTAGAGCCCTGGCTGGTGGCACAGTGGATAAGGCGCCGGCCTGTGAACCCAAAGGTCGCAGGTTCGATTCCTCAGCCAGGGCACATGGCAAGGTTGCAAACCAGGTCTCCGGTCAGGTCTGTGGCTGGAGGCAGGTGAAATGCAACCATACATTGATGTCTCTCTCCATCTCTGCCTCTCTCCCTTTCCCCTCTCTCTAAAAATAATGAAATAAATTTAAAAAAAAAAAAAAAAGATGCAGGTAGAGGTGCCATTCCACTGCACGGCTAATTTAAGGGTGCTGGTAGAGAAATACGGACATAGGCTAATAAACTACGTTAAATGCAGTGAAGCTAGGACCCAATCCCACCCACCCAAGCACTGCACGTGTGAGACACACACTAACCAACCACATCGCACACACAGCAGCAACGAGGCTGAAGCACCAGCTCGATGCCATGAGGCGGGGCCTCAAACCCCCAACAGGTAGGTGCCAGTGTGGGTTTCAGGGGGCCCTTCTCCACGCCTGGCCTCTCCTCCCGTGAAATAAAACACCACTTCTTCCCAACCAAACCCTGTCTACGGGCAGGCGGGGTCTCCCTCAGCCGGCAGGAAGTGGTCCCCCTCTCCTCGCACATGTCTGCCGGGAAGAGCACCTCCAGCAAACCAGCCATGAACCCAGAAGACCCGCTCTCATGGCTCCCCCACTTCTGCCCCCAACGTCCACCCGCCTCCAGTTCCAGAAACCCACCGCCGCAGCTGGGCACCAGCCCCCATGTGCCTCCCGGCTCACACGCCCATGCGCTGCTCCTATTCCGACAGCCCGTGAGACACAACCGTGGGCAGCCAAGACCAGGAAGTCACCGAGGTGCCCCCAGCACCCAGCACCCTCCGCCTGGCGCCCCAGACCCCCGAGCCCAGAAACACCGCCCACCGCGCTCGGTACCTACGTGATTTCCGGTGCTCGGCCAGGCCCGCGGCCTGCTTCGCAGAGCACTTCGCAAACCAGTTGTCCCCGAGCAAAACGGTGACCTCGTTGGTGTGCACGAGCTGGCCTGGCATGAAGGCAAAAGGGCCAAATGGTACCTATTGAAAAAACAGTAAGAACAACTAAAAAACGTATTTGTGAAGCACCTGGCATTAAAAGCTCTCGCTGAGACCTTTTTTCATCTATACACTAAGAAAAATAAAATGTCAGCTTCCCAGAAATTTGACTTTATATTAAAGTTTCAGTAGAAGAACCTATAAAAAGTGGTTTTAGGTTAATAAACCAGCCCCAGGGGAACAATATCAACACATTTACGTACAGCATTATCTCTGAATGTTATACTTTTGGTTCATCTGTAAACCTAAACGAAAGCAAACGTGTAATGAAATAATAAGTTAATATGATTTTTTTAACTGAAAATTATTTCCAACAAAAATCACCGTTTCTTCTTGCAAAGCAGGAACAAATAAATGCCTAGCTTTAAAGAGTCTACAAATGTACGAAATGCCTGGGCTGCCCCAGGGGACAACCACACCTACAGGGCACGGGGGCAGTGTCATTACGAACAGTCTGCACGGAAAAAGACTGTCCCGGCAACGAGAGTCTAACCCAGGGCTGGTGAATGGATGACTATGTCAATAGGAAGATCGTTCAAACAAAAATTAGCAGTACCTTTTTACATAAAATCAATGTTCTAGGGTTTAATTCTGTGAATTATACAACATTATGGCCTATTCCTGCTCTGGCTAATGGGAAACAACTAAGTGCCATATTTCTGTCATCGTTACAGTTTGCGAACATAGGGGAGATCTGCATACCAAATATGTCAAATTGTGTGCTAACATGTACGCCATTTATGTCACCATATTGTAATCATTTAGTATCGGTCTGGAAAAAGGGGACAGAAGTAAAGACCAACTAAGGCAACCGCTGGAGGATTATTCCAGTTGGACAAACCAACCTTCCTGCCGGGGCATCTGCCACGGACACAGACGCCCCCGGCGGCATGGGGACTGACAGACGCAGGTCAAGACACGTATTACTTCACAGGGACAAGACACAGCACACGGCAGGAGAAACGCACGCTCAACGCACCATGATGTCGTAAGACAGCTTGTCAGGCAGGGAGCCGAGTCTCTCCTGGAGGGCACGATAGTCATCGTCCACCTTCTTCCTGCGACAGAAAAGGCCAAATGCTAAACGAACGCACAAATTAATCCAAGTAGGCTACTTACCTCACCACAGGGCAATGAAAACCTAACCTGAGCAACTTAAAGACTGAAGTATTTTTTAACTTAAAGCTCCTTAAACGAAGTTGAGCGGTGCACTATCCCACCATGCACTTAACAAAGAAGGAAGAAGAACACTCCCGTCTTCAGGGGGGTGTTTCCTACGAGAGATTATCTGAACAGAGTAAAATCTGGAAAGAAGGGAGACGGAGAAGGAGGCTGTGCCAGGACGAGGCAGAAGCTCAAGGAGGAGGAGGAGACGTGATGGAAGCTGCGGCAGCGCAGCCCCGGACACAAGGCTGGGTCAGGGCCTCGGGCCTCAGGCACCTGGAGGCGGAACCGTGGAGTCAGGCGCCCTTGCGCGGGTCCTGCTGCTGTGAGGAGGTGGCCGTCTGCCAGGGGCTGGAAGGCAGTGACGCCCGCGAGCCTGCAGGCTCTGGGGTCTGGTTCCCGTCACACCAGAACAGAGCCACCTGACTGGTTCCAGCCCAGCGGCCCGAGGTGTGGCTATGGCAGCAGGGACAGGTCCCCTAGGGCGCTCCCTGAGGCCCCACACCTGCGGGAGGTGACAGCCCTGGGACCACAGGTGTGGTCAGCCTCCAGCAGAGCCAGGGCACTAACGTTCCCTAAAGCAGGAGGGTTCCGTCCATGTTTAAAGATGACAAAGTCACCCATTTGGCAAGTCACTTAAAAAAACATAAAGATATTGCCAAATTGCACTTGGGACACATTGCAGCACAGATACTGCTCTCCACAGGATGAAAACGATGGAAAAAATCTCGGAATTGGTTCCCCTAAAGTAGTGTCGTTAATAAAAACGATCTCGGTCTAAAGAATCTTGGGGAATTTCGCACGTTCACCCCATAGTCCTGCGCAGACCTCTCCAGCCTCCTCCTGGCTCGGAAGGAAAGGCGGGCAGGGTAAGACGTCAGGCCTGTCCCCCCGGGGAGCCCGCATCTCCCCGCTGTCTCTCGCCAGCAGCCTCTTCACTTCCTAGTGCTCAAGGGCTCCGCTCCAGCTTCCCCAAAACCCACGTTTGGAAGGAATCATAAAATGTCTTCATCCTACTCATTTAAGTCTTCCGGAAGAACGGAGACACGGGTTTCGAGCTTTTTGTAGGACAAATCGGTGACGTCCCTGGGCATGTCGAGTCTCGCACCAGCAGACCCTCGCTAAGCCGGCAGGAGGGCCCGCTTCCTGGGCCCCCGCAGACCCGGGCCAGAGGGAAAGGCCGCCCCGCGCTGGGGAGCGTTACTCGGCTCTCCTGGCACAGGCGGCGGGCGAGCACGCGGAGCCGCTAGTTTGCAGCTGGGAACCGGGAAGCTGGGCGGGGCCCCTCGCGTCTGCCCGAGCTCCCCAGACGGGCGCGGCCGCCGGTCACCAGCCGCTGTCCCTGCGACAGCCGCACACGTGGGCCCTCGTTCTCCATCTGCCGGGAAAGACACTGACGAGACTAGGACTTGCCGCTCACACCTCAGTGTAAATTAGTATCCGTTCTCCCGGAACCCAACCTCTTACTCGTTTCTTGAATTCCTCACCAAAGGGAGAAGGCAAGTTACTAAACCTCCTCCAGGGGTCCTGTGTAAACGCTCCACTTCGACGCAATTAGCCGGGGTGGGGGCAGGGCGGACGGACCGCGGATGAACGCGGGCGCCCCCTGCAGGCGCGCTGCAGACCCCGCGGGACCGATTTATTCCACAAAAAGCTCGCGGCAGGAACGGGCCGAGGTGCACGTGCGGAGAGCCGTGAGCCTCTGCAGGTTTCTGGTGCTGAGGGGAGACGCCTGGCCCCCCTCACCTGCGGCCCCCCCGTGCCCGGCAGCCAAAGAGCCGCTGCGGCCCGCTCACTGCACTTCGTCCCCCAGGAGGTCCCTCAGGCACGAGGACGAGGCCTCCGAAGGTCCATGCAAACTACTGTGTGCGGACGGCGCCCCCGCAGCGGCTTCCCCGCCATCAAGGGCAGCTACACACGCCCGGGCGAGGGGCCCTCCCCGCAGGCTGTCAGCAGGGGGAGGCCGTGCGGGGGCTCGAATACAAGACTCCGGTCACCCCTCGCTGAGGTTCCCACAGCCCAGCGCAAGGTGGGGGCTGCACGCGCGCCGTCCAGGGAACGAGCGGTGAGCGGCTCCTCCCGCGCATGTGCGACCGCAGCCAGCTAGGCGCTGCCAGGTGCCCAGATTTCCAAACTTGAGGGAAACATGCATATTTCCACTCCTACTTTAAAACAATGGATTCCAATGATCATTCTAGTATAAATGCAAGAAATACCCCACAAGGCTCGGAGCTATGGTTAGTCTAGTTCAAAAAGGTCTGTCTCCACCTCGTACTGAGAGAGAGAGAGAGAGAGAGAGGGAGGGAAAGGAAGGAGCAACTAGAGTGAACAGAAATGGTGACACAACTTGAGAAACCAGGGAGCATCTCGGTCAGTCGGCAGCCAGGTCAGGTTAAAGGAGCAGCGGAAGCCCCGAGGACGGAAGGCCGGAGCGCGCGGCTGCAGGTCCCCCAACAGCAGCGCACTGGACAGAAGTGCAGGCGGGACGTGGGCGTCTCGGGACCGGGCGAGGCCGTCCTCCACTCACCAGTGCTGGATCCTCTCGCGGCAGCCGGCGACCACCTGCCGTGGAAACAGATAAGTGGTGGTGAGAAAGGGGGCTCCGCGCAGAGCGCCACATCAGCGCGCCGGGACGCTGGGGCGGCGCGGCACAGATTGAACAGCCGCCCAGGCTCCATTTTTCCGTGTCAAGGGCAGGCGCACTCCATCAGGACCCTGTAACGCGGCTGATAACCACAGGACAAATGACAGCTCTCTGGCTCGCACTTGGTGCAAAATCCACTCTGGAACTATCAGATGACACATGATAGAAGATAACTAGTATTTTGGACGATCTACAGACGTGTTTTCGATGTTACATATTTTGTAGAATACACAGATGTTATAAATAACAAAAAACCCAAAGCCACATCCATGTTTCATCAGTAAAAAAAGAAATGATAGTAGTGAAAATATTTTATGTTGTCAGTATATCTCCAAATGTTCTCACCTGTAATTTTTATTCTGACGCGTTAAAAATGAGTTCAGTGATATTTTTCTAGTTCATTTTGAAAAAGAAACACTTGGGATAAAGAGATACTCTGAACAGCCCATTTGTTCCCCTGGTGAATCATGATAAAATTTTAAGCACATCCCATCCAGTTGAAACTATGTTTATAATACTAAAACAATAAGATTAAGTACAAAACTTATTTGTTTCCCTTAAAAGATAGTTCAGTAGGTTCTAAAAATGCTGTTCTGAAAACAAGAACATTAACCAATAAGGGGGGGGGGGGACGCAAAACATTTGAATGGCAATTTAGAAACAGCGCTGTTTTCAAAGATTATTAATCATTTGCTCTAACAGTCCATTAATAAAAACGGTGAACAAAAATCTCAAAGACGGCAGCAGCCCCTATGAGTGGCAGACAAGAAGGAACAAAGGCCACGCGACAGCGCAGCGCAGGTTTGGCGCCCACAGGGCGGCCGCGTGGTCCCAGGACCGCGGAGGGGGGGCTGTCACCAGGCACCCCGCCGGTTCTGAAGTGCACGTCCTCCTTGGAGGGGCCTCCAGCACGAGGGCAGCACTCCAGCGCCCACCGCGTGCGGTCCCCAGCTGCCCGGCCTCGCAGCCCGGGAACCCAGCTAACGGGCCCCGCGAAGGGCTCGCTCCGGCGGGAGGTCCCAGAGGGGCCTGGGCCACGGCGCCGACCACACGGAGCGCGGCTGCCCATCTGCACGGCCGCCTACCCACACCTGGCCCGCTGCTGTTCTCGCTGGGCAGTAATTACACAATACACACAGCTTAGATGTACGCTGGAAAAGAAATGCAGATGACGACACCCTTTCCATCAACTTCCTCCTGAACAGCCCCATTACAAGATGAGACCCAGAAGCCGCGGGGAGGCCCGCCATGGCGGGGTGGCGGCAGGCAGTGAGCCCCGCCCCAGAGCACCCGTTCATTAACCTCCGCTCGGTAATCCCGCCGCGCTGCATATTAACTAGTTACATATTCATAATCAGTTACATTATTTAAAGGGCCTTCGATGAAATTTTCTATGCAATATCCATTAGTGACAGTGTTAAAGGTTACAGAAGATAGTCTATTTAATGTTTCCAGGAAGCCTTTTTAATTAGTAAATATGTAAATTTGGCACACATGCGTTTTATGTCGCAGAATCAAGTCCCTGGTAGAGTCCTGGGCTGCAGCCTTTACCCCTCCCCTGCCCCGCCTTCCCCATTTGGTTCCAGCCCCTTCCCCCAACCCGCCTGGGTCTCCTCTTGCCTAAAACAGTCTCCCAGGGACAGATTTCAAGGATAAAACAACAACAAAAAATCTATTTCATCATTTACCATGGAAATGTTCACTGTCAAACACTGCCTGACCCTGCAATCCGAACCAGTGGCCTGCAGGGCATAGAGCTGCGCCTCAGTCAGGCTCCAGCCCATCCAGGGGTTGCTCTGAGCACCCCAGAAACGCAGGGTGGGTGAGGAGGCAGGCACTGACCGGACGGAGAGCGGCCTCCAGGGCTGTGTTTGCAACCACTCTGCCTGCAGGCCCAGGGCCCACACCTTCCCAACAACACTGGGGCTCAGGCGACTGTATTTCCATTTTGAGGTATCTACAGTTTTCTTCTCTTAACAGCAGGTTTTTTTTTTAAATTTAGTAAATTTCTACAATGTAGCTGCAAAGGAAAATTTTAAAAGGAAGAAAATCTTATGATTCCAACTTGAATGAATGAATCTACCATGGTTAAAAATAACAATCTTCTTTTTCTGTGAAGTTAGTTCTAAATAGTCATATTTGCTCTGAGAATGAACTCAGATTAATTCCTCTAATAAATAAACTATAAGATACTGAGCCTGGTTCTACAGACATGGCTGCTGCCCCCCAAACCCGCAGTCCCACACAAGCTAGACCCTCTAGTCACGTCAGCAAAAGCAAATAAACCTCAATCCACCACCTAATCAATAAAAACGCCAATTCATTGAAGACCAGGTACAAAGAGTAGAACGGGTGCGGGCACAACACAACCGCGCTGATGAGAAGTGAAGAAAAAGGGACCCGGATGTGCGGCCCAGGGGGAAGGGCAGGGAGGAGAAGCGGAAGTAACGGAATTAAACCTAAAAGTGCCGAAAAAGGAACTCGGATCTCTAACTGTTCACAGCAAGCAGGCCCTGCAACAAACAGGAAGGTAAAACTGGGACCCCCTCCCGCAGACTCGGAGCACAGCACCAAGTGCAGCGTCCCTGCACCCAAGGGGGTACCAACGCCACCACAGGGCACAGCAGTCACACCCACAGGGTCGGGAGCCAGGCAGGGCTACACCACAGGGATCATCAGAAAAACAGAAACGTACAAAGAACTAAAGGGCAATGGTACAGGTGCTTTCAAAAAAGTAAAGGTAAATCACTATTAACCCTGTAAAATAATTAATAAAATACTGTTGTATTTAAAACACGCGGAATTAAAATGCATGGAGTAACACTGCCACGCTGGGATGGATAAATGACAGCATGCTGTGGTGTGAACAATAAAAAGGCGTAATACAGATATATTTAGTGCTAACAAACACAGTAGGGCAAAAGTAGGTTTATAGCTGTGAGTGTGCAAAAGTTCATTACTTATTATTTTCCACACAAACAACTGTATGTGAAATACAGTATCACGTACAGTACCACAGTAAAAATGAATGTATCATGAACAAGTGAATAGAGGGGAGGAAATACCACAACAAAGCACATGTAAGTCAAAGGAAGGACCGAAAAATGCATTAGGAAAAAGGACATAAAAAGACGGCAAACTGCCCTGGCGGCATGGCTCAGTGGACTGAACAACAGCCCACACACCACACAGTCCCCAGCTCAACATCCAGTTAGGGGACAGGCCTGGGTTGCAGGCCAGGTCCCCCGCTGGGGGTGCATGACAGGCAGCCACACACTGAGGTCTCCCTTCCCCTCTTTCTCCCTTCCCCTCTCTCCAAAAATAAACAGATAACAAATTATAAAATGCAATAAAAAATTAAAAATATCTAGGGATAAATCTAAAACACATGTAAGATGTATATACTTTAAAAAGCCAATACTGGCCCTGGCTGGTGGCACAGTGGATGAGGAGCTGCCCTGAGAACCCAAAGGTCGCTGGTTCGATTCCCAGCCAGGGCACATAACCAGGTCACAAGCCAGGTCTCCAGCCAGGTCTTCAGCTGGAGGAAGGTGAAAGGCAACTATACACTAGTGTTTCTCTCCCTCTCTGCCTCTCTTCCTTCCCCCTCTCTCTCTAAAAATAATAAAACCTTTTTTAAAAAAGCCAATACTGAAAGAAGTTATGAAAAAAAACTAAACAGAGAGATACACCATGTTCATGGATTATAACGTGGTATATCATGGACGTGTAACATTGTCACATGTCATTTTCCCCAAAGTCATCATAGATCTAACGCACTCCAGGCGAAACCCCAGCAGGTTATTTTGTGCGTACAAAAAAGCTGATTCTAAAATAGTCCTGAAAAAGCAAAGAGCCAAGAAAAGTAAAGGCAATCTTGAAAAAGAACAAAGCTAGCAGAATTTTATACTAGATGGTCAAACCTTACACGAAAGTGTGGCCATGCAGCAAGTACAGGCAAGCGTTCCAACAGGAAAGACGGAAGAGAACTACACGTATGTCATCATGTCATTCCTGACAGTCACGCTGCCCAGGAAATCAGAGAGATGCCTTAGGAGTAAAGGTACGGGTCAGAGATAAGAGCAAATTCAAACATAGCAGCCCCAGCAAATCCAAGGCCAGCTCCCACCGGAGTTCCGCTGACCCATGGGTCCTCTGCCTGCGAGAAGAACACTTACCCTCTTTGATGGAAGGTGACCTCATCTAAAGTCCCTACGGCCTGGCTGGTGGCTCAGTGGATAAGATGCCGGCCTGCAAACCCAAAGGTCGCTGGTTCATTCCCACCCAGGGCACAGAACCAGGTTGCAAGCCAGGTCTCCAGCCAGGTCCCCAGCCAGGTCCCCAGCTGGAGGCAGGTGAAAAGCAACTGTACATTGATGTCTCTCTCCCTCTCTGCCTCTCTCCTTTCCCCACTCTCTAAAAAGAATAAATAAAATGTTACAAACAAATAAATAAATAAAGTCCCTACAGCTTCCACTACAATGTCTGGCATTCAATAAAAAATTACTAAGCAGTCAATGAAGACAGAAGCAGCTAATAAGAAACCAGGAAGAAAAGAATCTTTTTTTAAAGACCCTAATTTGACTGACACACTGCAGATACTTTACAATTAACACTCATGAAAACAGAAGAAGGTTGGAGATGTTAATAGAGGGCTGGAATCCATTTAAAATGTCAAGCCATAAATTCTAAAAATAAAAAATAAAATAACCGAGATTAAGCATTTAGTAGATGGATTTACCAGCACACTAAACAGATAAGAACTGAGGATTAGTGAGCAGAATACAGGTCCACAGAAGGTATCCAAATTGGCATTCAGAGCAAAAGGAGGCTAGAAAATAGAGGGAGAGAGATGAGACAGTAAATGTCTAATTATGTGTATCCAGAGTACAAAAAGTAGAGGAGCGGCAATGACACAAAACCAATATTTGGAGAGTGGATAAGAATTTTCTAAATTCACAAAAGCCATCAAATTACAGAGTCAAGAAAGTCTACATATTCAAAGCAGGCTGAACACGGGGAAAACCACATCATAATCAAATGCCTAAACACCAAAGATGAAGAGAAACATGCCAAAGCAGAGAGAAGAGAAATTATACCAAGATTCTTCTGGGAAGCAAACAGTAAGGCTAATGAAACAGGAACAGAAATAAAGGAAGTTAAAGATAATGGAATGGCATCTTTCAAGTGTTAGGGGGGAAACTACCAGCTTGATTGAATAAAGATTAATCGCCCTGGCTGATGGCACAGTGGATAAGGCGCCGGCCTGTGAACCCAAAGGTCGCTGGTTTGATTCCCAGCCAGGGCACAGAACCAGGTTGCAAGCCAGGTCTCCAGTCAGGTCCGTAGCTGGAGGCAGGTGAAAGGCCATACACTGATGCTTCTCCCCCTCTCTTCTTCCCTCCCTTCCCCTCTCTCTAAAAATGATAAGTTAATTTTTAAAAATAATCATCATCTTAGTGTTTGGGGGTTAAAACATATGTAGAGGTAAAATGTATGACAACAGCACAAATGAGGGAGGGTTGGTAATGAAATTCAGCTATCAGAAAATTATTTGAATAATTTCCTAAGT
This sequence comes from Noctilio leporinus, assembly GCA_004026585.1. NCBI lineage: Eukaryota > Metazoa > Chordata > Mammalia > Chiroptera > Noctilionidae > Noctilio > Noctilio leporinus. The sequence continues at coordinate 78,299 of PVIW01003746.1, forward strand.
GGCAAAATTTCAGATCTATGAATAATCTCCTACATACTTAAGGGATACCGTAAGAGGAAAAGGACACATATTGTAATCTCTGAGGTAATAACTAAGAGAAAATTAAAACCATATAACCACAAAGCTGAGCATTTAAAGAAATAACCAATTTGGCAAGTGGAAAATATACAAGATGGGTAGACTTAAATCACAACTAAGTGATGAATGGGAGAATGTAAAGACCTAAAGAGACAGATACACCATATTCACAGATTAAACCAAAAATAAAAGCCTCATGAGGCAACATCAGGACGCTAACGTTACCCGGACCAGCAACATCCAACGTAGTCGCACTTCACGGAGAAGTCCCCGCGTCATCTCTGCAGGAAGCGCCTAGCCCAGACAGCCCCGCCAGCCCCTGAGGAAGAAGGGTGCCCGGCGGAGCAGCTGCTGAGACACAGCCCCTGGTGAGGGGGAGAGAGGCAGGCAGGCTGCAAGGGTCTGGTGCGAAAGTGGGGCCCAGGGCCACGATGGGGATGAGGAGAGGAGTGTGACCAGCCACATGGGGGCCAGTCAAGCAAAGCTGGGAGAGCCGGGGCGCGAGAATGGAGACACCCCCAAGGATGGGGGAGGAGGGGCCTTTGCCCAGTTCCCTCTCGGGGGAGTTTTGTTAAGTTTGCCCCTAACGGCCACCAGCACCGTTTCTGCTCGGCAGGGCACCAGAAGTGCAAGCCCATGCCAAGCCCAGGAAAGGAAACAGCGTGAGGACTGGAAAGGATAAAACGGGGCAATGGTGATAAGCACGCCCGTTCCAACGATGGGACAGCGCAGGGTCGGTGCAAGAAGAGAAAACGGGCCCAGAAAGGGCCCCACAGGCAGTCAGCGGGGCACAAGGACAGCACTGCCGGGCAAGGACACTCTTCCCACCAGGGCGGTGGGCACCCAGCCACCCGCTGGAGGAAAATGACGGGTGGCCTCAGTGCCCCACCAGACCCCACGTCCATCCCAGGGAGGCTGTGGACATCAACGTGAAAGGCAAAACAACAAAGCTCCTAGCAGACGAGGTGAGAGGAGGTCTCTGAACCCCGGGGCAGGAGAGACTTCATAAAAAACAAGACAAAAAGGCACTAACTACAAAGGAAATGCTTGTTAAATCAAGAACCTCTGCTCATCACAGGCACCTCTAAGTGTCAGGTCAAGCCACAGACTAGGGGGAAAATTACACAAAGTTCCTGAAAAAGTACTCATATCAAAAGTACATAAAGAGCCACTATAAATCGGACTACGGCGAACAGTCCACCAAAAAGTGGACAAGAGCAATGCAAACATCCCGTCAACGTCAGAAGAGGCCGGCGGCTTCATCAGCCACGACCCCAGAGGATGGCCAGCAACCATGACAGGGCGGGCAGTGCCACGTGGTGACGGGACGCGGGGCAGCTGGACTTGCACCCCTGCCAACAGGAGCGTCCGTGGCGACCACTCCAGGAAACGAGTGGGACTGAAGACACGCACCCATGAGGAGGTTCAGGGGAACCCAGCACCCACCCAAGCTGCTGCCCTGGGAAGACAAGACCTAACGGAGACTCCGACTGCCGACTGCAAGTGCCTGGGCCACGCCCGGCACACACAGCGTTCACTGGGCCTCACGCAACCCTCTCTCCCTTTCCACACGTGACCAATGGACGCTTGTCATTTAAGATCAGTATGACCTCAAAACACATTCCAATGGCTCATCTAATAAAAATGAAAACCAAACGCTCCGCCGCCACGCAACCCTGGCAGCCCCAACTGGTCCCCACGGCTCCAGAGCGTGGGACAGCCATTCCCCACAGGCGCAGCCGCAGAGGACCCCAGTGCACCTCCACTCAACACGCCCTCACCTGAAGTTCTTTCTCCACCCAGCCCGGCAGACCCCACAGTGTGCGCCACCGCCGGGGCCAAGGCTTCCCTACTGTGGTCGCGCTGCCTCACCCGGCAGGGAGCCGGCCCTAGCGAGCACCTGCTGAAACACGGTACGGCTTGGACGGCATGGGATATGCGGCAGTTTCTTATCACGAGAAGTAAGAAAATCCCCCCCAAGTTACCGTTCTGCCTTATGAAAATTCTGAAATACTTAATGCATTTAACTCCCCAGGTTCTACATCAAGAAAGCCTAACTCCAAAATTTGAGTGAAAATTACATGAGCCACTCAGGAACAATTGTAATGAAAGAAGAAATATCGTTACCCTCATACATTTTCCAAAGTTACTATTATCTTGCAAATAAACTTACAAAAACAGTAGTATACAGTTGTTTTTCCACATTCCAGGAACATTTCAGTGATTCTGCTAATATAAGGTAATTGATCCTGGAGATATAAAATTTAGGTTCCTAAAGAATTTATATTTTTTCACCAAAGCTGCATTATTAGTAAAAACAGATTTGGTTAAAAGAAAAAAAAATCCAAATTCCCTCTGTCCCTGTATCTTTTAACATGGAATTAAGAGTAAACAAAATCTCCAAGGAAAAAAAGAAATGGAGAATGCACGTTTGCATAAATTCTGCCCATCAACTCTGGAATAACAAAGAAATAAACCTGCCTAGCAGGTATTCAAACCACCAAGAGCTCCAGCCAGGGCACGTAACCTGGTTGCAAGCCAGGTCTCCAGCCAGGTCCGTGGCTGGAGGCAGATGAAAGGCAACCAGACTTTGACGTCTCTCTCTCACTCTCTGCCTCTCTCCTTTCCCCCCTCTCTAAAAATAATAAATAAAATCTTAAAAAAAAAAAAAAAAGATGTCAAACCACCAAGAGCTATGTTTCAGGCACATATTTAGCAGGTAAAGATACAAAACAAAATAAAGTTTTTTGTTTTTTAGGGTTTTATTTTATTATTTCCAGAGAGAGAGGAAGCGAGATAGGCAGAGAAGGAAAGAAACATCCATGTATGGTTGCCTTTCACCTGCCTCCAACTGGGGACCTGGCTGGAGACCTGGCTTGCAACCTGGTTATGTGCCCTGGCTGGGGATCAAACCAGCAACCTTTGGGTTTGCAGGCCGGCACCTTATCCACTGTGCCACCAGCCAGGGCTCAAAATTAAGTTTTTATTAAGACAGAATGAAATGTTACCAATACCCTTTATTGAAAAAAATAAAATGCCACCCAATTTTGTTCCCTTTTTGGTAAAACAAGAAAGGACACTGCTCAGGAAGCCATGAGTGGCGTGTTCTCTAATGTCACACGAGAGCACACATATGTGACTACAGCACATCACACACATGCTCCACCACTGTCCCTGCACAAGAGCCCTCCCACCTGATGGGTTTAGTAACCAAGGCCCTGGGGTGGACTGTTGGTATTCTGGGCCGATGGGCGCTGCTAGAACAGCTCTGTGGCGTCCAGCCGCTACATGGACCGGAGGAGCGCAGTCCCACGCTGGTGTTTTAAGTGAAAACAACGTCAACATTTCTCCGCAGGTCCTTTTGCAAAAGACAGTGTCCCACTGGGGGCCTGGCTCACTGGCACCCCTCCTGCCCTTTCCTGGGGTTACGACTGTACCGTTCACACTCCAAGGGTGAACAAAGACAGCAGCAAGGAGGGACCTACGCTCCTCAGCAGAATTCTTTAAAAACCCGCAAACCCCCCACAGATGAGCAACAGGTGAAGGTGGGCCACCCCCAAGGTTGCGGAGAACTGGCGCCCAGCCCCTAAGGTGCCTGTGCCCATGATGTTCCCTTCCACTCCTCGGCATCTACCCGGGCACCTTCCTGGGGGAACTACCCCACACTGGTTCTCCCCATTTCCTTCTCTCCCAGGTCCCCACGAACCGCTGGGCGGCCTTCTGCGCGGTCTAGGGGGCGCCCCAGGAGCGCAGCGCTGCTGGGCCGCCTGCCCCTCCATCCAGCAGCGAGTGTCCCCCACGTCCGCCTCGCTCCCGCGCTGGCAGGTCTGAGAGCTGAAACGAGGTCCCCCGGAAACCGCCACTACCCGCTCAGGAGCATTTCCCGATACGAATCTCCCCGTGTCCGCTCCGTGCTGGGCGCTCAGGCCTGGGACCACGTGCAGACGGCAGACGTGTACACGCGTGTGCCCAAGCTCACGCAGCAGACGGACTGGGAGCAGCGGCGGTGTCCACGCAAAACAGCTGTTGCGGCTCCTGCAGGCCAAACCTGCAGGACACTTTTCAGAGTCGCTGGGCCCAGGGCAGAGGGCTGATCGGAGCACCCCGAGGGGGACCCCTGCAGTTCAGGCGCGCTGTCCTCAGAATAAACCCCAGAAAACCGCTTCCGTCGTGCCAAGGGGCGAAAAGCGACCGCTCCGAGGGCACAACGCACCCTGACCTGTGGCACCGCGGGGCACCCCCTCCTCAAGAGCGCGGTGCGAGCCCCGGGCCACAAAAGGGCACGCGGACCCCCAAGGGGTCTGTCCTCCTTGCCAGACCCCTCAGCGGGCGGACCCGCGCGTCTGAGCCCAGACGCCGGACGAGGGGACGCCGAGCCCCACCAGCAAGGCCGGCTGCACCCCGCGGGGGGCTGCTGTGGTCCGAGGTGTCAGGCCGGGTGTCCGCGGCGGGGCAGTGGGGCCCGAGGGAGTCAGGGCGCTGGCGGCCGGCGTCTCCAGCAGCTTCCCGGCCCGGGGCTGAGCCCCTCCCAGCACGACCCGGCACTTCGGGCCGGTTAAACGTTGCTCCTCAGTCTGCACGGCGGCCTCTCGGCAGCAGGACCCTCCGGGCCCGCGGGGACACGTCGGGTCGCGCGGGACACTGGACCTTGCCCCGCGGCAGCGGCGCGTCTCCGCTCGTCACCCCGTCAGGAGCCGCGAACCCCCACGGCCCGGACAGACCCGCCGCGTCTACCGCGGAGGCCGGGGCGGCCACGGACACCTGCCGGACCGACTGGCAGCCGCGCGCCCGGCGCCGCGTCCGAAACCCGACACAACGGCTCCCGGCGACCGGACGCCGCAGCAGGTGGCGGGAGTCGCGCCCCGCATCCCGCCCCCTCGGGGTCAACGGGCAGCAGCGAAGACCCCGGGGGCGGGGACGGAGGTCCCTCCCGTCACTCTCTCCCCCGAGGCGGCGCGCGTCCCGGGGCGGGCGGGGGGCGGGACCGCGGCGCCCCACGAGTCTCGGCGGAAGCGCGGGCTGGGCCGCGGCCTGTTACCTTTTCCTGCTCCGCGCGGAGCCGCGCCACCTCCGGGGCGCGCAGCGGGGCCGAGGCGGCCGCGAGGGGCTCGGGGTCCGGCGGGGCCTGCATGGCGGCGCCCGGGCCTCAGCGGGGCGAACGAGTCCTAAACAAGTGTCGGTGCAGGCGGCGTGGCCGGCGGCTGCCCGGCGCCCGCGTGCCCGCCCGCGCGCCCCGCGCTGAGGAGGCCGCGCCCGCCCGCTCCGCCGCGGCTCGCGACCCGGCCGCCCGGCGCCGCATCTCACACGCGCATGCCGCCCGCCGCCCGCCGCCGCGGGCCCGGAGCAGGGGGGACGGGGAGCCGGTGGGGTAGAGGCCGGTCGCGCTGCAGCCACTCGCTCGCCGCGCACGCCGCGCACGCCGCGCACGCCCCCTGGCCCCGCCCCGCACGCCGCGCACGCCCGCTGGCCCCGCCCCTCCGCGCGGCACGCCGGGAAGCGCCGCCCCGCCCCCGGCGGTCACGTGGGGCAGTCTGGCCCGGGCCAGGCGCCGCCTCCCGAAGCTTCGTCCTTACGGGGCTCCGCGCAGCCTGCGGGCCCGGGGAGCGCGGGCTCAGCCTGATGCCACGTGCGGCCGCGCCGTTCAGCGCCGCATCCGGCGGTAGCAGCCTCAGTCCCGCACTGCAGGCGCTGCGGCAGCCGTTCCCCCGCGGATTCCAGGCACCGAAGGTGCGAGCGGAAGTGCGCGCGTGTGCGTCCCGCACGCCGGGCTGCGCCTCCTGCAGCAGGAACGGCGCGCCCTGCGTCGGCGGGCGCTTGGAGCCTCCACCACCCCGGCTGCGTCCCTGCGCCCCGCACGCCCCCGGGCGGGCCTGGCTGCCCCACCGACGCCCTCCGCCCCCTGCGTGCGCGCAGCCCTGTGCCTGCGGGGCCCTGGCTGGTTAGCGCGGGGAGGGGCCCGTGACACCCCTCCCGTAGGGTTTCCTGCGGGCTGCGGCGGCGGAAGCCCTTCCTCGCCCTTTGGAGACGCTTCCATGGGCGTCGGCCCGCCCTCGGCGTGGAAGCACCAAGCACGGAGCCGCGTGCGCTTCTTGCAGGAAGACCACCTAGGTGCCGCCTGGTCTCAGGGAGAAGCTGAATTCGTGGCAGCAGAGCCCGAGCCCTGCCTTGCCCCGGGCTGGCTGCTGGGCTGAGCCGCATGCTGGAGCCTGCGGGTTGAAAGCCAGGGCAGCGGTTTGCATCAGGATTTCCATCCCTGGCCGCCAGACGCACGTGGCTCACACGCCCCAGTCTGTTCTCAGCCCAGCAGCCCGAGGAAGCTTTTCCTAAGCAGGGAGATGGTGCCGCTCTGCCCTGCAGGGCCCTCCAAGACTTGGGCTGCAGCAGCGAAAACCCAGGTGTCCCACCAGGGTGCTGCGTCCTCCGCCTCCTTTCCCACCTGCCGGCAGCCCGGCCAGCGCCTCTCACACCACCCAGTGGTTTCTCTTCTGCACGGTCCACTAGTGCGCCTCGGGGTCTTGGCCCTGGCCATTCCTGCCTGCAACACTTCTTCCAGGTCTTTCCCTGTCCTTGGCATCACTCAGACTTCCTGTCCTGCTGTGCTGTCCCCAGAGGCACCCCCCCCCCCAAGCACTCACCCTCACCTCACTTTATAAATTTCCTTCACGCAGCACGGGGTGGTGATGAAGTCCTCATCCCCATCACCAGCCTGAACAATGGTCACCCGGTGGCCATGTATTCCATCCCAACCTCCCCACCTGGTGGTTTTGAAGGAACTTCGCTACTTTGTATCATTCCACTTGTAACTATTTCAGCATAGGCCTCTAAAAGGTAAATGCTTTCTGTAAAAATAGAACCAGAATAGCACAATAAAACCTAAGAAAAACGGTTACAGTGACAATCAGTCCCTCTTGGTAGTGGGAACGTTTGGCATCGCTGCCCTCTGGACGACGTTTAAGTGCGACGGGTCACTAGCGCGTTCTCCTCTGGTCACTGAGGCTTCAGATCAGACGAGCGGCTTCCCCATTTCCTCTTCCGCCCGCCAAGGGCACCCGCCCTGCGCTCTGCTTCGGACTGGCTGCTTCCAATTCCTCACCTGAGTGGGGTCATGCAGTGTTTGCCTTTCTGCGACTGGCCTACCTCACTAGCACAATGTCCTCGGGGTTCATCCAGGTGTCCCACATGTGTGACGGTATTTCCTTGGTGTTTCTTTTAAAGCTGAATATTGCACTGTATGTCTACACCACGTTGTCCTCATCCCAGGTGGACACATGTAGGTTGCCTACACATCTTGACCATTGGTAATAATGCTGCCGTGAATATGGGGGCACAGGTACCCCTCTGAGACACCAGTCTCAACTCTTTCGGATAAAGAACCAGAGGCAGAATTGCTGGTTCATATGGTAGTTTTATCTTTTTTTTTTTTTTTTTTTTTGGGGGGGGGTGGTGGTGTTATACTGTTTTCCACAACAGCTGCAACATTTTACATTAGCCGCAGGGCACCAGGAGCCCAACTTCTCCACGTCCGGAACCTCACCTGTTAGCTTTTGGTTTTCGTACAATGGCCATCCTAACAGGCATGAGGTTACATTTGTTGTAGTTTTAATTTGCATTTCCCTGATGATTAGTGAGTAGAGACATCTTTCTACATAGCTGTTGGACATTCATATTTCCCTAACGTTATCCAATATCCAGTGAAGTTTCAGATTTTGTGGAAATTAGGAAAAATTTCCCCCCTCCAGACAGGCTGAATCATGATCTCCGTGTTTCAGCAAACTCAGGTCCTTCCATGACCCAGCTTGTCACCTGCCCCACCCAGCACCTGCAGCTGGACACGCCTCTGGTGACGGGGAGATTTCTTTAGGAGACAGACAGGTGTCATTGAAGAAAATGCCCGCTTCCACATTTTTCCTCAAGCTGTGCCTTTCATTCATCTCCCTGGGATTCCTGAGCTTTTAAAACATGTTTCCTCTGCTCCGAATTTGAATTGTTTGGCCAAAATTTGAAGATGGTTCTGGTCGCCTCTCAAGTGTTTCCTTCTCCAGCCAGGTGTCCCCCTGTCCCATGACAAGGTCACTGTCTTACCAAGGTGCGGGCCTGGCTCTCTGGGCCTGAGGATCTTGCATAGGCCTGGCGTTCTCCCCAAGGCTCCTGGCTCCCCCACCCATGGGTGCGTAAGGAGGAGTGGGTACAGGTAGAGGGGAAGCAAGGTTGTCCCTGACTTGGTGGTCATTACTGCTGGGGGAGGGGCAAGGGCAGGAGGATATGACAATTCCATCTTCCTGGTCCATGTTTATAGTTTCCATCATATACAGTGGAAGGTAAAACAACCAGGCTACCCCAACACCTGTCAGAACCTCTGAAACCTGGGACGCTGACCCCAAACACTGGCGAGGACATGGGGGGCAGCAGGAAGGCACTGGTGGGACCGCAACACGGTGTGGCCACTGGGGAAGACAGGCTGGCGTCTGCTCACAGAACCAAACATGTCTTCACGGCACAATCCAGCCATCAGGCTCCTTGGTACTTACCCGAAGGAGCTGAGAGCCGCATCCACACAAAGCCTGACAGCAGCTGAATCATGATGCCAAATCCCGGAAGCAACCAGGATGCCCTTTTGCAGCTGGATGAGTCAATAAATTGTGGCCCATCCAGACAATGGGATATTATTCAGCAAAAAAAAAAAAAAAGTATCAAGTCATGAAAAGACATGGAGGAACCTTAAATGCGTGTATGCATGTTACCAAGTGAAAAACGTGCTTCTGAAAAATGCACATGCTGTTTGTTCCAGTTCTACGACTTTCTGGAAAAGGCAAAACCAGAGACGGTAGAATGATCAGTGGCTTCCAAGGTTTGGGCAGCGGCAGGGTGAGGGGTGAGCGCGTGCAGCACAGAGGAGGGCCAGCAGTGACCCTGCACTGTGCCGTACCCTAGCGATGGCTGCATGTCACTGTGAATTTTGCCCAAGCCCACAGCAGGCACCACACGGAGAATGACCACCAACGCGAACTGTGGGCTCCGGGGAAATGATGGGTGGCTGCAAGCTCCTCATTGTGACCAATGTCCCGCTCTGGTGGGGCTGTTCATGGGAATCGAACCAGCGACCCTTGGGTTCGCAGAGTTTTCTCTTTTTCACTTAGTTTTGAAGAGAGGAAGAGAGAGAGAAGTGTGGATTTGTTATCCCACTTACCGATGTATCATTTGGTGGTGTGTACCCTGACCAGGATCGAACCCGCTTCCGGAGGTCGCTCCACAGCAACGGACCCACCTGCCAGTTTTCTGTTGTTTAAATTGGCACGTAGTATATGAGCTGCACCCCACGGTACTCTTTCTTTCATCGTGGTTTTCTTTTTTTCCCAAGTGAAAACCATCTTTCTTTTAAGTATTAATACAAGATAATACATTATCACAAAGAAAAAGGTTAAGAATACAGCAAAGTGGCCCTGGATGGTGGCACAGTGGATAAGGTGCCAGCCTGTGAACCCAAAGGTCGCTGGTTCAATTCCCCAATCAGGGCACATAACCAGGTTGCAAGCCAGGTCTGTAGCTGGAGGCAAGTGAAAGGCAACCATACATTAATGTTTCTCTCCCTCTCTGCCTCTCTCCCTTTCTCTATCTCTGGAAATAATAAATAAAATCTTAAAAAAATTAAAAAAAAAAGAATACAGCAAAGCAAAATGAACTTAAGAATATCATAATTCCACACACTCGGGGAAAGCTTGCTTGTCCTCTTTATGTAGGCCCTTCAATATAATTTCATTCATTCATTCATTCATTTTGCAAAGGCGTTTTGTTAATATATGCTGGAAATTAGATACAAAGTCATCAAAATAGGGCTGCTGCCCTAAAAGACATCAACCAGTGGAGACAGAACTAGAAAGGCAATTACACTCAAATATTTACAGTATATCAGGTACTACACGTGCAGATATATTCTTTACAACAAATGCAATCACATCGCGAATGCTCCATGCCAAGGTTCTGGCCTAATATATCAGAAAAAAATATTCATGCCAATAGAGTCATTTCAGAACAACTGAAGCAAACTCTAGAACTCAACCTAATGAGAATTGTGAACACGACATGAAGAAAACCAACGATTTTTTTTTTTTACCGAAGATCATTCAAGTAAAGACTTCTAAAAACCAAGATTTAAATCATATGCAGTGACTTAGGGCTGTCAGGCTGGGATTCTGCACAAATTAAACTCTGTACGTGATGCATCTCCAAGCCACGTCCACGTTGGTTTTGTCAGGAACTTGTTAATGTTCTCAAGTTCATCTGAAGTATAAATGCCAAGGACAAAATACCTGTATAAAGAGCAGTGGGAACACTTGTACTGTAAACACCCAAATATGGCTTAAGAAGCAGCAGGCAAATGGCATAGTATTGACATAAGACCATGAGAAATCAATGAAGTAGGACAGAAATTCTAGAAACTACTCTTAAATAAAATCTGATTTTAGGTTGGTATTTCAAATTAAAGAGGGGGGAGGTAGGAATGGAGTATTTATTTGATGAACACCATTGGAATAATCTCATACTGTTTTTGAAAAAGAATCTTATACCTAACTCAAAATAATAACTGCAAACAAATGTCTGATGATTTAAAAGCTTAAAAACAATAAAAAACCATTATAAACATAAAAGAAGAAAATACAATAGATTTTTTTAATGCTTTTTGGGTGGAAAAAGCATTCTTAGGCAAATCTAATAGACGTAAAGGGGAAAATTAACAGATTTAACTTCATTAAACTGCTCTCTACAAAGATACTACAAAGTTTAAAAAGAAGCCTCAGAATAAAAACATTTGCCATATGTTTAACAGATAAAAGATTCATAAGCAGAATACATAATCAGAAAAAGACAAAATGCTTATTATACAAAAGAACAAAGCACATAAAGGTGCAATTCATAGAGGAGGAAATATAAATGGCCAGTGCATATATGGAAATGTATTAAGCCTCTCTGATGCTTGGGAAGTGCAAATTAAAGTAGATACTATACTTTATTTATTAGTTTGATGAAAATTAAATGTTTTAACCTGTGGTGTTGAAAACTTGGAGCGGCTGGTGGACTGTGACTCAGCACAGCTTTGGGGGACACAATCTAGGAACACCGTTTAAAATATTTCAATGAGTTAAACAATGGCCTGAGAACCACACAGTTGCTGGTTCGATTCCCAGTCAGGGCACAGGCCTGGGTTGCAGGCCAGGTCCCCACTTGAGGGCACGTGAGAGGCAACCACACATGGATGTTTCTCTTCCTTTTATCTCCCTCCCTTCCCCTCTCTCTAAAAATAAATAAATATTTGTTTCAATATGTAAGTCCTTTGACTCTGCATCTCTTCCAGAAATAAATCCAGAAAACGTAACAGTGTGGCTCTTTCCAACCAAGGAGGCAGGACGCTGACCAACGCCAGGGAAGATGGTGCCGGCCCGGCGGTGACTCGGGGGTCCTGCTCCCTGCTTTGCACCCTTGTATCTTTCTGAAGCACCTTTGTCGTCATCAGAACCCTGAAACCAAGTATTGAGAGGAACTGAAACCAGGCCAGGCTCCGCCATTGCCATGTCGCAAAAGCGTTCATCAAGATCTTCAGAAAGAATGAAGCCCATTTCATCACACCGCCGCTCACCAAGAATATCGTAATTAATATTTGGGTGAGAGCAAAGAGGTTGTGTTGTTAATAAATGGTATTTTAAATGTTGCCTCTTTTACCTCTCGCTTATCCTCTTACCAGGTGCCTGCGTGTGCGGTGAAAGGACATCATCCCACCCTGCAGGCCCTGGGAGCAGGGGTCCAGCAGCAGCGACACCCAGCCTGGGGTGCAGGTGGTCACCTGTAAGGGGATTCGGGGAACCTGGAGGGACCGGTAGCGGGGAGAGAAGGGTGGAGAAAGGAGGGGGCCTCCCCTACTCCACACAGGTCAATGAGATAATATGCAGAGTGTCCTTCACCTGTCCTACGGAGGGACAGGACACAGGAGAGAGGGGGTCTCGACTGGGCACCAGAAAGGGACAGGAGCCAGTAAAGGGACATTGTGAGGCACAGTGGCCTGAGGAAGGCGGGACGGAGGTCCAGGCCCATGTCAGGGCTGGAGTCTGGGACCATGCAGCCAGGCTGGAAAAGAAGCCCCCAGCGAGGTCTCCGCAGGGGGGTCACCGGGGCCAGGGCTGCTTTGGTCTACCTCTCAGGGCTGGGGTCTTCCACCAAGACCCCTCACAGGCCCCGGCTGGGACTCCCCAGGGCTCTTTGGCTCCCTTTCCCAAGGCCTCATCTGTGGGAGGAGGAGGAGGGGGTCTCCCAGCCCTGTCCAGCCTGGCTCTGCCCCTAGGGGGTGGAAGGAGGGGAGGTGACACTGTGGGCAGCGCACCCCCGGACCCCAGCACTCTGCCCTCCACCCGCTTCTCCAAGGCCTGTGGACCCCAGGCCTGCATTTCCACAGGCCTCGGAAGAGTCAGAAAACACAAGACCAAAAAGTCTTTGGATGGGAGAGCCCTGTTCTGGGTCGTGAACAAGGTAAGTCCCCTCATGAAAATCCGCTGATTGATTGAGTCTACGCTCTGCTCATCTCCTGGATTTGACTCTGTGAAAACTTGTGAATTCTTGTCAAATATTTAGCTTAGCTTGTTTCCTGTAAAGTGACTTAACTGATCACTTTTGGCTTTAAATTCTACATGAATGCCTCACGAATGTCCCACAAGGTTACTATTTTAACAATTTTACATCATAGCTACAGTACCTGACTTGTATATTTATGTGACTATTGTTAGAAGTGACTAATTGGGTTTGATTAGCTCCACCATTAATATTCTGTCTATAATTTAACGTGCTTCAATAAAATACCCTAAAGCAGTGTAATGATTAGATTTCAGGAATATGTGTTTTGCAATTAAGTTCTTCTTGATTTTGATATGCAGATGAAGAAATGGTGGTCTCATTTTTATTTTATTTTTTTTTAAACTGCCCTTATTAACTCAGCAGCATACTCTGAAGATTAGGTAAGAAATCCAAGATTTTCTTTTTGTATATGCTAGTTAAAATGTATTTCAATCAAGTCTATGTGGGCAAATCAGATTTGATTAGTTTAAGTTCACAGTCATTCTATCTAAATGAATAATGTGTCACCTAACATTGCAAAAATTTGATTAATAGTTTATCAGTTAATTAAAAACGGGCTTAATTTTTCTTTTTTAGGAAAATGCTAGGTAGATGTTCCTTGTCTTCATCATAAATGCAAATCATTTCAGCGTGAATCTATTGTTCCTTCTTGCTTCTTAGCTGACTGGCAAGAAAGCCGAAGGCCGGGAAGTGCCTGCCGCAGGGCAGGCCGGGGCCTCGCTTACCTGGCTCGGGAGCTGGCTCCAGGGTGGCCGGTTCCCTGGCCTGGGCTTCTCCAGGGACTTCCCTGTCTCCCCCGACAAGGGTGACAATCCCACTCCCCGCTACACACAGGCCTTGGCCGCAGACTTCCCAATGGCAACTAACCCCAAGGCTGGGCCGCACGTGGGACACTTGGCCCTTACAGAGGTGCCGCCGGTACCCACCAGTCATCCTGCGGGTGACAGTGGCGTATCGCCTGCCATGCAGCCCAGCCCTGTGCTGACAGACTGGGGGCAGGCACCGGTCACAGCCCAGCCCTGCCCAAGGAGCTGGCTTCCTACCTGGGGCGTCAGGACACAGAACAAAGCAGGTGGAGTGCGTGACCCACCGTGGACAGGTGTCCCCACTCTCTAATGGCTGCATTTCTCTTAAACCCCCTGCATTTCAGTCACGGGAGTTTCCCCGGTGCACCCACCCATAGGTGCCCCCTGCCACAGGCTTCACCGCTGCTTCTCAGCGCCAGGCTTCATGTCCAGTCTGGATGCAGGACACTTCACCCCCCCGCCCCGGCTTCTCACCTCGGTGCAGGAGGCCTGGACACGCTGCCCGGCTCCCGGCCCTGGGAGTGTGTGGGCCAGCTGGCCGCGCCCCTGTGCCTCAGCTCCATCGACCACAGGTGGGTGGGAGCTTCTTCGGAGGGACACGTAGGGGAGAGAAGGACCAGTCTGACTGCAGCAGGACACCAGGTCCCAGGTTCTCACCAGAGGCTCAGCTTTCTTAATATTCCATCTATTTTTAGAAAGATGGGAAGGGAAGGAGAAAGAGAAGGAGAGAAACAGTGATGGATATGTGAGGGCAACAAGAGGTCGCCTCCCACACAGCCCCAACCAGGGGCACAGCCCAGACATGTGCCCTGACCAGGAATCGAACCAGCAACCCTTCAGCTCACAGGCAGGCACGCAACCCACTGAGCCGCACCAGCCAGGGTGAGCTGGCTTCTTTCTCCAGACAGGGTCTCCCCGTGAAGTCCCCAAGCGGAGCTCCGTGGAGGACACTTACTGGAGCAGCTCCTGAGCCGACTTCTGGTTGCCCTGGCTCCCCCCTGCACCCCTTCTCGCACGGGTTAGTGCCACCCAAGCTGCACGGACTCCCAGTGACCAGCAGGTCCCCAAAGGAAAAGCAGGTGCCTGGGACACAGGAAACCGCAGGACTGCCGACCACCCTGGGGACCGGAGATGAACTAAAGGAGGGAAATGAGCTGCAGTGGGAAGGAAAAGCGCCCAGAGGTGTCAGGAGACCCCGGCTGGTGCAGCAGGGTGGCATAGGGGTGACATTTGGTGGCTTTAAGGACTGGGAGTTCTTGAGAAGAGGAAGCACCAGGCTGTTTTCTGCCCTCCTTCTCTCTCCTGCAGGGGCCTGTCTCTTAATTACACCCAGCGAGCAGGGGAAAGTGGACGCCGGCGATATTTATTTTCTGCTCGGAGCCTGGCACAGGTCACTCAATGGGGGCACCTCTCTCAATGAGGGAAGAAAAATGTCAGAAGCGAGATCAGCTGCAAAACACCCAATAGACTTCAAAATAAGCAAAAATAACACCAACATTCATTGCGCATTAGCTGGCACCCCCAGACTGGGAGAGGGGTGCAGGGAACTGTTGCTGGGAGGGCCCCCACCCGGTGGGCACACCTCACAGGCCCCCACCCGGTGGGCACGCCTCACAGGCAGGACCGTCCTTCTGGGGATTCTTTCTCCCGCTGAAGCCCAGAGCTGTGGGTGGAGGCCGGCTGCTCACCTGCTCCTCCCGCACCTCTGCTGCCTGAGGTCGCCCCTGGGGCCCCACCTGGGAGCCCCACCTTCTTACGTCTTGTGTGTATGGAGGGGCAGAAGGCCCTGCCACTTCACAACAACGCTGCCCTGTGAGGGCACATCCCTGCTCAGCGAGCCTGTGAGGCAGGGACTGTGCCCTACTGCACAGAGGAGGGAGCTGGGTTTGTACCCGGGTATCCACAGGCCGTCTGTGAACTGAAAGCAGATATCGGCTCCCCTGGACCATATCAATGCTGGATGCATGGCCGGAAGCCACGTGGTGGCCCTGGGGGCCCTTTGTGAATGACCAAGTGGGCATGGGGTCGCCCTGCCCCCATCTGGGCCATGTGCTTGGAGCACAGGCGCCCCATGGCCCACACTGGGCACACAGTAGGAGACCACGCTGGGCACACAGTAGGAGCCTACTCAGGGGCGCACAGTAGGAACCTACGCTGGGCGTACAGTAGGAGCCCACACTAGGCGCACAGTAGGAGCCCACGCAGGGGCTTGCTGGCGGCCAGGGGTGCTCCGGGGCGGCAGGGAGCTCCTCCTCACTAATTCCAGGTCCAGGCAGCAGCAGAGAAGGGTGAAGGGAGGGGCTGAGAAGTCCTTGAAGTAAAAAAATGAAAGCAATGCTGATGAGCCTCATTCACAGCAGTTCAGAGAAGAGCAGAGTCACTGAAGCCTGTCCCCAGGGCCGGGCTGTTTCCCCTCCCCTGGCAGTGAAGGTGACAGCGGGGACAGCAGCTGAATCATGTGAGAGGTGCGGGATCCCTACTCCGTGCCCGTCTTCATGGCTCAGGAGGGGGGGAGACTTGTCCAAGGGAAACCCAGAGATGAGGCAATGAGAGGGACAGAGGTCTTCACATGGGGACGCGGGGGTGGGTCAGGAGGGGTCACAAGAAAGGGACAGGTGGCCCAATGTGTCCCCTCTGCACCTTCTCCACAGGGACACAGTGCGCTAACCCGGGACACCCTAACAGGAGACTGGGAGTGGGAGTCCCTGGGTGGCCTGTCCCCTCTGGGGCCACCTCCTGCCAGATAGTCTCCATGCAGCACTGTTGGTCTCCAGACTGCAGGAGCATCTCCACCCCGGGACCCTGGGCCCAGCCGTGCGGTCCTGACTACATGGATTCCCTTCGGCATGAAGTCTCTTCGCTAAACTCTGCCCAAGTGGCCCGAATTAGCATGCCACCTGCTTCCTGCTTGTAGCTGGCTGGTACAGAAACACCCTAGGCACCGAACAGGGGATGTGGAGGAAGAAGTCTCGGACCACTGAGGACAGAGGCTTGTATGCCCCCCGGAGGTCAAGGACCCAGGCTGGGGGTGGAAGTGGGGAGCCTGGGAGCAGACACCCCCCCCTTACAAAGGCAGCCGCCCGCAGGAAGGCTCGGGGGGCCGGCCCCTGCCTGCACCTGCCTCTCACGCCCAGCATCCCCGGGGTGCCGGGCTCCCCAGCAGCTGTCCCAGAGGACAGCCCAGAAGATCAACAAAAGCCTCCAGGACTGCAAGCAGGTGTCGGGACTCCAGGGCCTATTCTTAGAATGTAGGACAACTTTCTCCCAGAAGAGACAAGACTCGCTAATCCAGGAGGGAAGCCTGCGAGAGATGAAGACGTTGGGCCCAGATATGAATTAGCCGTGAGTATATTATTTGAGGAAATGTTGAACAGCTAGGCAAATATTTGATACCTTTGAATCGGAGCCGGCGTTTTCCTAGGTGCAGGCGCAGCAGCTGCCTGAGGTGTCCCCCCTGCCTCGCTGGTGCACCTGGCTCTCCCCCCAGTTCCCGTGCCCCCTCAGGCGGAACACTGAGACGTCATTAAGGTGGCAGTTGTGTGCAGGACCCTGCTGTGCCCATTACAGCCCAGGCTCCTAGGCTCAGGGACAAGGCCTGGGCACAAGCACCTGCAAGCCTTTTCGTTCGTTCTTTCTTTCTTTTTTTTTAAGATTTTATTTATTCTTTTCAGAGAGAAGGGCAAGGAGGGAGGAAGAAAGGGAGAGAAACATCCATGTATGGTTGCCTTTCACCCGCCTCCAGCTGGGGACCTGGCTGGAGACCTGGCTTGCAACCTGGTCCTGCGCCCTGACTGGGGACCTTTGGGTTCGCAGGCCGGCGCGCCAATCCACGGAGCCACCAGGCAGGGCCTCCTTTCCTTCTTAGGGAAACTGGTTTCCTTAAATCGCCCCCCTGGTGATCAGAGGGATGAGCATCTGCTTCAGTGCGGCCCCTGATCTGGCCCCTGTGGTCTGAGACCCCAGGGAGGGGCTTTCAGGAAAGGCACCCAGGTCCCCTGGGCTCAGAAAGAAGGTCCCATTTATGAGCCCCAAGCAGAGCCTCCAGGGCAGCAGCTGGGAGTCTGCTTGTTGCAGAAGAAAATCCACGGCTGGGACCCTCGAGGTAGAGAGCCCTGAAGTCCAGCCAGGGCAGCACCGCGTCCTCGGAAAGGGGGAGCCACCTTCACGCCACCACTTTATCCCGAGTGGGAGGCGCAGGGGTCCCCAGGCTGCAGACGCGAGTCCGGGTCGGCGCGCGCTGCTGAACGGCGGACGGAGAGAATCCGGCGTTTTACAAGAGCAACAGCTAACGTGCGCCAAGCTCTCACCCGCGGCCCGGGACTCGGCGAGCCTCTGCCCGGACCCCTGCGCGGTTCTGCGCGGTTCTGCGCGGTTCTGCCCGCCCCCGTGCGGGAGAAGGGGCCGCGTTCGCCGCACGGGCCTGCGCGCCGACCCGGCGCCGCGCTGCCTCTCCGGACCGCACTCGGCTCGGCACGCGGAGCCGCGCGGAGGCCTGGGGCTCCCGGCCGCGTGGCGCACACGCGGAGCTTGGGGCGCGGGACCCGCGAAGACCGCGCGCCCCGGCTCGGCCTCCCGGGCGCGGCACCGCTGCCGCCCCAGCGCCGCCACCAGGTGGCAGCACACGCTTCCCGGAGGGAGCGGCCGGGCCGGAGCCGAGTCCATGGGGCGGGGCGCTCAGGCCGCGGGGGAGTCGGACCCCGAGGGGTCCCACCGCAAGTACCCGCACAGAAAGGCTTCCGGGCAAGGCCGCGTCCGGCGGCCCCGCGTGTGAGACAACAAAACTGGAAACAGCCCAACTGCCCGTCAACGTGATTGAGACACAGGGAATCATCTTCATATCCACGTGCTAAAAACATTTAACCTAGAAGGGATTTTAAAAGCTTCCTAGATTCCAGATTCCCGCCTGTCCCCTGAGGGGTTGACTATCTAAGCTGATAAGTCATTTTATTTCTTCAGTTCCTGAGATCCCCACCTTCGCCCATGGCACCCGCTCATCTCAAGAAAAGCCACGCTTGGCTAGCCACTCCCTGACTCCCCCGGAGGCCCCTGTTCCTGTCCCTTCCCCCCCTACAGACTCTTCCCCTGGGCTCCTGTGTTCAAGAATAGGGGGTGCCAAGGCCCTGGCTGGTGGCTCAGTGGATAAGGCGTCGGCCTGCGAACCCAAAGGTCGCTGGTTCAACTCCCAGTCAGGGCACAGAACCAGGGTGCAAGCCAGGTCTCCAGCCAGGTCCCCAGCTGGAGGCAGGTGAAAGGAAACCATACATGGATATTCCCCTTCCTCTCCGCCTCTCTCCGTCCCCTCTCTCTAAAAATGATAAATAAAATCTAAAAAAAAAGAAAAAAAAAAGAATAGGGGTGCCAGTTTGTCTGGCTCTGCATGGCTGGGGCGTCCCTGGACGCTGACATGCTCTCCACCACCAGACTCAACTCCGGCTCCTCAAACTCTTTTTCAACTAGACTTGGCCTTTTGGATTCTCCTGTCTGCCTCTTCATTGTGCAGTTTTAGCAAGAACCCAGCTCTGTGGGTTTAACCAGAATCCCATCCTTCATATCTGATCACCCTCCCTATCTATTCAGGCTCCTCATCTGCACCCACCCCCCACCCACGTGCGCCCACCCTGGCTGCCTCCGGCAAGAAGCCAGTCTGGTGGGTTCAGCCATAATCCCCCTCGCCCATTTCTTCACAGCAACTTTCCACCCTCTGACCCCACCTATCAGTTCCCACTTTTGTGGGAGCCAGAGTGAAGGCCAACCTCTTTTCCACGGCTCAAGATCCTGCCGCAGGCCCCACGCCTATCCGCATGCCCCCTGGAATAGGGTCAGCCTTACCACAGGCAGCAAGGGGCAGGATGACTTTTCCGTAGCAACCACACCCAGCGGGTTGGGCTGCCGGCATCTCTGGGCATTGTGGGCAGCCCTGCATGAACTGGCCCATCTCTACCCTTCCCTAGGCACCGGTGGTGCCTCCCAGGCCCAACAGGTACCAGCCCACCAGGTTTCCCAGCAAAGATGCACAGATGGTGAAGTTCGCTGGAGACGGGAGGGACTGAGGGCCTGGCCGGCAGGGAGAGGGGCCCCCGACGTGGGAGGCTGCAGCCCTGGCCCCCCGCAGCTCGCCTTCCAAGGAGAAGGGTGTTCCAGAGAGGAAACTGAGGAGAAAGGGGCTGGGCCCTGCTCTGAGTGGGGTGCCAGGCCGGGGCCAAGAGGAGAGCTGGCATCCAGCCGGAAGTCTGAACCAGGGGGCGCAGGGCATGTTAGAGTCGCTCAGGGAGTCACTAACATAGTGATGCCCCCGCCGCATCCAGACCAACCCAATCGGACCAACCTCTACCCAGGCGTGTTCTGCTGGACCGCCATGCACTGCAGCCCCGGCCTAACCATGAGTGAACCGACCTCAGCGCCATCCCGAGGGCGCTGGGTCCACCCCTCCTCATACACTGTCACACCTACCTGTCTGTTTCCCCCGCTGGGATGTCCCTGCTTCTTCCCTCTTCCGTGTCCCAGCACAGTGCCTGAGTGCCACACCAATAAATACAGGAGCGAATGAGTCTGTATTTTTATCATAAAACTGAAGCACTAAAGAGGCCCTTCAACCCATTCAGCCCACAGGCCCAGGACCATGTTTTGCGGACTGGAGGAGCCGGGCCCCTGAGGAGAGTGGGGAGTCACCAGGCGAGAGCTGGGCTGGGAGGCCACCTTCCTGCCGCGCTGCTGGGCCTGGGTTGCTTTCTGGTCTCCTTTGCGCGTGCTCTGCGGACCGCACCTGTGTGAACAGGTCTTGGGTGGGCTGGGGAGCCAGTCACTCCTGGCAGGCGGACTTGGCTGTGGGCTGGGCCTATGTCCCAGGGCCAGGTGTGGGTATGAACCCAAGGTGGGCAAATTGGGTCCAATTCATCCCAACAATATTCGAGGAACACCTGCTATGTGCCAGGCCCTTCCCCGTGTCCGTGTGCGGGACATAGTCAACAGTCTCCAGGAATACCTGCCTCCACCAGGAGGCTCTGCTCCTCCTGTCCCCGCACCTGGGGGGGCCTGAGGCCAGCTCTGGGCCCGTGGGGGCCCTGCTGCTATGGGAAACAGCAGTCTTTGAGTGGGGTCTCTGGGAGCAGGGGGCCAGATGTGACAAGTCTAACATCCCTGCCCAGATCACAGAGCAGTGGCCAGGGCTGAAGTGTGGGGCTCCTCGTCCCCTGCCCCCCCCCATCCACACCAAAGCCACAGGGTGAGGTGGCAATCTGAAGAAGATGGGGTGGGGCGGGGAGATTCTTCACTGCCTTCAAGATAGAAGTGGACTCTTCACGCGGGGTGCCCAGACCCCGCTGCCCCCACCATGTGCAAGGTCACCCTGACTCCCTGGCCCATCCCAGTAGCCACACCAGCCTCCTACCAGTTCCTGGGAGCACAGAGCCTGTGCCCCCACATCTTGGCATATTTCTTTCCCGCGGCCTGAAATCTTGACGCTCCTTCAGGTCTCACCGAAGATGTTAACTCCTCCAGGAAGCCCACCTGCCTTGTGCAGGAACCCAGGAACCGGAGGGTGGACATCACTGGACTGCCCCACCTGGCGTCTCTCCACATCCCACGGCCTCCTGGCCTGACGGCCTGACGCCTGCAGCCTGGTGCCGCGTGGAGTGAAAGGCCTGGAACCCCGCCAGCAGGAAGGCTCAGAGCTGCCACCTACTGGCCACTGAGAGGAGAGGACGTGGGCGTGCAACCAGGGAACAGCTGGTGCGCAGGGTCCCTGCGCCCCTACTCACCCACCCCTCCCTGGCTCCCCGGAAGGGCCTGGCAAGGGGGAGCTGCACCACTCTGAGACCCCCATACGGCCTGCAGAAAGAGCAGGAAAGAAATGCCACAACAAGGTTCCAAGAGCCACCCTCTATTTAAAATGTTTACAATGGACATGAACACGTTTTAATACCAAAATATATACAGGACAATACAGTTATGCTTTTCGCAAGAAAACTGAAGAGTTTGTCCAAAAAAAAACATTTACTGACGGAATAGTGTGAGGTGGACATCAGCCGCTGTCCCTCCCCTAGCTGCAACCCCATTTGGGGATGGCTGCCCTCGGGGACCCTGAGGCCCGGGCCCAGCGGCCAGCGCAGCGGAGAGGCTGCCCGGCCCCCGGCAGCTCCTTCCTCCGGGACCCTCACAGCCTCGCCGCCAGCCCCAGCCGAAGCCAGGCGCCCCGGGCTTCAGGGTCCAGCCACCCCTTCCACCCCCCTGGATGCACCCCCACCTTCCAGCCTCCCCTGCCTGGCTTCCCTGCCCTGTATTAATACGCACGGACCCAAAGAGATGGGGAGGCTTTTCTGAAGGACAAACTTAGTTATTCGTGCAAACCACCCGTCTGCTGGTGCTGATTCTGCAGGACGCGAACTGTGAGTGTCCAGTCCGAGTGAGTGGGTGGTGGAGCGCCCACCACCGGTGCCCTGGGCCGTGGCCAGCCCACCTCGCCCGCCAGCACCCCTGCTGCCCCCACCACCGCCTGTGCAGGCCCGGGGGCCGCCTCCTCCAGGCAGCGCGCCGGCCCCAGGGCTGCTGGCCGCACTTGAACTGGAGAATTAACCTTGCGCGCTCTGCGGGGAAGGCTCCGCCTGGCCGCCTGCTTCACCAACGCACGGCTCACCCGAGTATTTTAAGCTCACAGCGCAGACCATATGGTATTGGGAAGAACAGAAGCTGAAAGTACAGTACATATTTATTTCTCCCACAGAGAGCAGGAACGGGGTTGAAGATTCTATCAGAGCCTGTAGGTGCGCGCGCGCGCGCCGGGGAAGCGGGTGGAAATGTACGCGACGCACAGAAAAAAAAATAAATGACACAGATTGATTTCACCTCTCTGCCAACCCACCCCATAGCAACAGCGAAAACGTGGTCTATGTAAACTCGAGAAAACAATAAATATTTTATCAAGCCGTCTGCACTCAGGGCTCCTGCCAAGTCTTTCTCCCCCGTTTTGAAACGCCAGCCGGCTCCCTGGTGTCGAGACTGGGCAGAAGGGAAGGAGTGGCCGCCCGCCCGGGAGGACCCCGGGTCTGGGCTCGGAGGGCTTCACGCACACGCCTGTGTGCGGGCTACTCCGTCCTCCAGCGCCCGCGCGCAGCCGCAGCCTCTCCCTGGGAAGCCCAGTCTGGCTCCCAGTCCAGGGGAGTGGGGTGGCCAGCGGCCAATCAGAGCCCTGCCCCCTGTGCCGGCCTCGGTGACTGGCTCAGGGATGGTCACGTGACCCAAAACAGGCCAATGCGGCTCAGTCCTGAGACTTTTGCTGCAATTCCTGGGTCCGAGACTCTCTTCTCCCAAAGGGTTTGCGGGGCTGGGTGCTTGGCACCCACCGTTCAGCGCAAACCTAGAGGTAGACACGTCCAGGGCAGGTCCAGGTTTTCTCAGACACACGGTGCCTTGTTCAGTGATTTCAGATTTAGAATCCCAGGTTAGAGTCTCCTTCACCAGAGTTTCAAGGGCTCACCGAGGCAGGGCAGCGGGGACAGCGACAGGAGGAGAGGTCTTGACTCTCAGCCCTGGTCAAGGCAAATAACCCCCAACTGACCAGCCTTGTACAGGGAACAACCGCGCGTCCTGACACGCCCCCAGGAGGGACTGAAGGCCGGCACAGGGGAGGGGCAAGGCCCACGGGTGCAGCAACACCGGGAAGGGGTCCGTGAGCACAGCTGTAGTCTGCCTCACAGAGGGCGAGAGAACCTGGCTAGGACACATGGCAGAGAAGAACGTGGTCGGGGCAATCACAGCAAACAGACAGCGGGGCTCAGGAGCGAGGAAGCACAGACTGATGTCCCTGCTCAACGCAGGGGCAGCACCTGGGACACCGCTGCAGCAAGTCAAATCTAGAAATGCCTAAGTGCAGGTGTTACCTCAGGAATTCTGGGTTTGTTTCCCATTCAAAACTCCCTATAATAGAATTCAAGACAGGAACAATACCCCGGTGGTCATCTCAATAGAGGCAGCAACCACGTTTGGAAAATTCACCACCTATTCCTCGTTTTAAAAGAACTGATACGTTGGGTGAGGGATAGGAGGGAAGTTCCCCAGTCTGATGCAAAGCATCTTTGACACGCCTGTGCCCCGCGTTCCCTCAGTGTGGGAGAATGAACAGTTTCCTGCTAAGGTCAGGAAGCTGGCAAAGAAGTTCCCTCTCATGACTCATATTCAACATGGTACCGGAAGTCCTGGCCAATTAAGTAAGACAGGGGAAGAAATAAAAGGCACACACATTGGAAAGGAAGAACTTAAACTAACTCTATTCACACAAGACAGCATTGTCTTTGCAGAAAATCCCTAAGAATATACCAACACACACACACACACTAGAAACTGTAATTTTGTGATCAATACTATTTAAAATGACATTAAAAATTAAATACTTTAAGGCCCTGACTGGTAGCACAGTGGATAAGGTGCTGGCCTGCGAACCCAAAGGTCGTTGGTTTGATTCCCAGCCAGGGCACATAACCAGGTTGCAAGCCAGGTCTCCAGCCAGGTCCCCAGCTGGAGGCGGGTGAAAGGCAACCATACATGGATGTTTCTCTCTCTCTCTCTGCCTCTCTCCCTTCCTCTCTCTCTGGAAAAAATAAATAAAATCTTTTTTTTTTAATGGAATACTTTTTTAAAAGTTAAATACTCAGGGATGAATCTAAAAGAATATGTTGCCCTGGCTGGTGGCACAGTGGATACGGTGCTGGCCTGTGAGCCCAAAGGTCGCTGGTTCGATTCCCAGCCAGGACACATAACCAGGTTGCAAGCCAGGTCTCCAGCCAGGTCCGTAGCTGGAGGCAGGTGAAAGGCAACCATGCATTGCTGTTTCTCTCCCTCTCTTCCTTCCCCTCTCTCCGGAAAGAATAAATAAAATAAAAAGAATATGTTTAAGGTTTGTAGGCTTATCTGTGTAAAACCTTGTGAAATAAAACCAGACAGTCCTCAGGCAACAGAGATAGAACCGTGTTCATGGATCAGAAGACTCAATACTGTTAAGATATCAGCTCTTCCCAAATGGACCTATAGATTCAATGCAACCCCAATTTATATTCCAGAGGGCCTTTTATATGACAGTCTGATTTTACATTTTACATAGAAATGCAGAAGATTTTAAATGGCTACCATAACTTTTTAAAAAAGGTAAATCTGGAGGAGTTCAACAAACGATTTCAGGACTTACCCAGCTGCAGTTGTCAGGACAGGATGGTACCGGTCGGCGTGTGTCAGGGCCGCGGACCGGGTGAGGGGTTACCATCCCGCCCCTCCCGCCAAAGGCTGCTCTGCTCCAAAGCCTCCAGGGCTTCCTCCACAACAGTGCTGGTTCAAAGGGCCATCTCAAGCCTGAGCCAGCAGGAGCTGGGGCTTGAGTGACGTGGCTGGGTGACTTACGAAGTGCATTCCCTGTCTCCGAGCTTCCCCTGAAAGGCCTCCAGACTGCCATCTGGTGATTGGAAAAAAGTGGGACGACCCCCAAAGAACCAGGTCTCCGTTTGTCCACGCTGTTCAAAAGAGAGAAGTAGAGACAGACAGGCAGACAGGCAGGGAGGGAGAGGACGGTGTCAGATCCCGCCTGGACTCCTGACCCTCCGTCTCTAATTCGGACCTTATTTTTAGTCCCAACTCGCTAGGGTGAAAACCAGGGTTCGCTGTGACTGGGCTTCCCGACCAAGCTCAGGACCCTAGAAAGCAGAGGAGGGATGGAACGTGCGAGTGGGCACTCCAAAGCTCAGGCGTGGCCCCCTGAGCCCTCTCTACTTTGTCACCAGGGAAAGATCCTGAACCCTAGGACTTCTGCCTCCATATATGAAAGTGAGACTATGCCTAACCCTGTACAGGGAGCCAAGCGTGCCTGCCAACTGTCTCCCCTGCCAAGTTCAACCGCACCTCCCGATGGGAGGGGCAGGAGGATCGGGAACAAAGGGTCGGAAACCTATAAAGCTCCCCAAGACAGCTGCAGCTGTCACCCCTGTTCTTGACTCACTCTGGGAAGGTCTTTTCGCAGGGCTTTCAGCTTGATTCGCCAAGTTCCCACCTTCCTTCTCATCATGTTAATTACTTCACATTATTTGAGTTACAATGGTTTTGTAATCTGTTTTAATGCCTGCAGAGCAAGACCTTCCTCTTGTTCTTTTTCAAAATTGTCTTAGCCAGTCCGTGGACTTTTATTCTCCGGAGTACATTGTACAATCGGCTTCCCAAGTTCCAGCATTGTTGGGCTGGAATTCTTTTCACAAGAATTGCATTGGCGCTATAGATCATCTGGTGGAGACGTTACATTCTTTCAAGGTTAAGATAGCCCATTATTTATCTGTGCAGTCAGGTCTTTTTTTAATCTGTATTTCTGAATTTTAGATATATAGCTCCTTAAAGATCTTGTGCACTTTTAAAATTAGGTTAATCCCTAAATATGCCAGTGTTGTGCATATCTTAGGTTTATTACATTTTCAAGAAATGTATCACTCCGACGGGGTTGCTCAGTCGATTAGCGCATCATCCCAATACCCCAAGGTTCTGGGTTCCAGGTTGCAACCCTGGCCAAGGGCACATTAAAAAAATCAACCAATGGGTGGGGAGGGGGACGGAGGGGAGCAAAAAGGGGATGGATGTAATACAACAACAATAAAATTAAATATATATATATACATATATATATATATATCAACCAATGAACGCATTAATAAGTGGAACATCAAATCGATGTGTTTCTCTCTCTCTAAAGAAAGATGAAGATGCATAAGAAGGCAGGAAGGAAGGAAGGAAGGAGAAAAGATGGAAAGAAATGTATCATTACTGCCTCTATTCTGATCTTACATGAGCCACCCTTACTCGATTGTCATCAAGTTAATTTGTTGGTTCTCTTGTCCCCTAAGCGTGGGCTGAGGACAGACAGCGAGGCGTGAGACGGGCCTGGACCCTCGAGGACAGCTTCCTGCGCCCCATGTAAAGAATGGCATGGTCCACACTGGGGCCGTGGAGGTGACTGCGGCAGAGAGTTTGGGGCAAAGGCAGATGGGGTTCCGCAGCAGGACAGATCGGAGCGGAGTCAAGACTGCAGCCTGTTCGCTGCCGGGCTGGGGGACACGGTGACTGATGTCCTTCAGCGAGGGGAGGCCTGGGAGCAAGGGCTACGGGAAGAAGGCGGGTCCCACCAGGCACACTCTGCTGCGAGCAGCAAGGCTGCTGCAGGCCTGGGAGCTCAGGGAAGGGGTCTGGGCCAGGGAGCAAGGTGGGCGCAACGCGTCGCAAGGGACTGGTTTGCGCCGGTCACAGCGTCGGCAGGGAAGCGCCCGAAACACGTGCGTTAGCGACCCGCAGGGCTGGGAGCGGAGCCTGGGCCACACGCGCGGGGGAGGCGCAGGGCGTGGAGGACGGACCCGAGGAGGAAGTGGCTCCGCCCAGAAGGCAGAGGAGCTTGGGCGTGAACGTCCTCCCGCTTCCCGCCACCGGACTCCAGCGGGCGCACCGCGCGCGGGACAAGCTGCCGGGTCCCAGCTGGCCACGCCCACGGGCCACCGGCGGGCGCCTGCGCAGGCAGGGCCCCGCCCCGCCCACATGCCGCCCCGCCCACCCGGACCACGCCCCTTCTGCGGGCCGCCCCGGGGCGGGGCTCGGGCCGGTGGGCGTGGCGGGGTCACGTGGGTAAACACGCGCACGTGGAGCGGAGGCCCCGCTGGGAGGGCGGCGCCGGCGGAGGGAAGCGGCCGCTGCAGCGGCGTCCTGCGCCGCCCGGGGTCCCGGGAGAGCCGCTGCGAGGCGGCGGCTGGGTGCGGGCGGCGTGCGGGCGGCGTGCGCCCCGCGGAGACTCCGGGTCGGTCCTGCTCGGGCGGTCCTTGCAGAGGAAGCCGCGAGGTCGCGCAGGGCCCTGCGGGCGGCGCCCTTAGAGCCGCAATAAGCGGTGACAGTGGGTGCGGCGCGCGCCAGCCTGCTCACCGGCCGGACCGCGGCGCCCCGAGCGGCCCGGAGACGCCCCGAGCCCCGTGGCCGGGTAGGGCCGCGCGCCGGCCCGCACCCCGCAGCCTGGCTTCTCCCTGCGCGGCCGCTGCCCGACCTGGCGGGGGCCCCGCCCCGCCCCGCCCTCGGGGGTCGGGCCCGGCCTGGGGCGCGCGGGAAGGAGCCCTGCGCGGGGCGTCGGAGCGGGTGGCCCCGGGGTCCGCCTCCGGGGCGGCTCAGCGGCGGCGCTGCCAACCATCGCGATGGCTTCGGCCCCGGCGTGGCTGAGATGGAGCCGGCCGGCCTGTGTCCCCAAGTCGCGCTCCCCAGCAACCCCGCGCCTTCGGGACTCACCGGGGTCTTCCTGGGTCCCCGGCTCGTCCGTGACCCTGGCGGCGGGGCGCCGGGGAGACTCCGGGCTCCTTCTCCGAGTCCACTTCCCCCCAGGCCGCCCCTCCTCCTCCCACTCCTGCTCTTTCCCCGCCGCAGCGGAGTCGCGGGGGTGGCCGGGCGGGGACACGCGGGCAGAGGCTCCCCAGCCGACCCTCAGTTGGGTTTGGGGGTTCGGGTTAGAGGGTCACACTTGGGCTTCTCGTGCAGTGTGACCATGGGCCCTGAAGCCAGCCCTTCCTTCCCGTGTGCCCTTGGGCACGTTTCTGAACCTCCGGTGTCTCAGTTTCCTCTTCTCTGAAATGAGGGGATTTGATGACTAGGCTGAAACCAGGACACCTGAGCGCAGTGCGCCCGTGGAGACGGAACTGCCCGTTCCTGCTGGCAGAACCCGACCCCCGGCCGGCCCTTGTCTCTGGCCCTGAGCTGGGGAAGTTCCCACGCAGGCGCCTTCACAGGGGACTTATGGTGACACTCCGCCGAGACAGTCAGGCATCAACCCAGGCCTGCTGGCCCATAGCTGCTTCAGCCGCTGCCTGCCTGTGGGCCAGCCTCAGCCCTCGGTAAAGCCGCTGCCCTGCTCCCCACCCTTCATGGACCAGTGGCCGCACCCACGGGGAGCGTCCGGATCGGCAGTGTGATGTTGAGTTGGGCACCCTCATTCCACTAAAGAGGACAGGTCGACCCAGAGTGGCCATCCGGGTGACAGAGGCTTTGTGCTTGAGGGGCCCAGGCCTGGGGCTCTGGCTGGTGGGGACCCCTCTGATCTCTTCTCCAGAGCAGGTGGGGAGAGGCAGGGGGAAGCTGAACCCAGGGAGACCTAGGGGACACCAGAGAGGACACTTGGGGGACAAAGAGCAAGGTGGACCTCGATGCAGAGCTGCTCCCACACCTGGACACCTGGCTACTGGGGGAGCTGGCCTACAAGTGTCCCCACAGTATGTCTGGCAGGGGTTTTTGCCTCCTCTGGCCTCTCTCCTGACCCCTTGCTCTGACCTTTCTGACCGGAGTCTGGTCACCCAGACCTCAGCTGACATTACCGCATGTTCTCCAGGCTTCCTGCCCATCACTGTAACTCCAGGACCTGGCACAGAGGCGCCCCGCAAACATGGGTGGTAAATGTGACTGGCTCCCAGAGGCTCCTGGTGCTGACTGAGGTTTGCAGGGTTCAGAACACCAGGAACCCTCGGAGTTTCCTCTCCCTGCTGCCTGCCCTTGGCAAGCAGCCTCTTGCCAAGGTCTCAGTTCTGCTGCTATCTCACCTGAGACCTCGCCACAGACCTCACCTCTCCCGGGCCCATTGCGTGAATGACAGGGAGGCCATGGCACCCCAGAAACACCTGCAAGGACACCCCCAGAGGGCATGGCATCTCCCCACTGGCACCACAGAAGGGGTGAGAAAGCAGAAGGAGAGGACACAGGCGGAGCACTCAGACGCAGGGAAGCATCTGCCTAGAGAAAAGGAGGCCCAGAGTTGCGAGCGTTGTTATTTTTACTTGGTGGTGCGAGGGGCCGTCTGTGCAGGTTTGAGCCTGTCTGGAGGAAACCAGGATCCTAGATGCAGCGTGGGGCGGCTTTGCAGGCTGTCAGGCGGAGACTAGGTGGCCGTGCCGCTAGGTGGACGGCAGCAGAGGGCCCTCCCAGGACCCGGCAGCCTTTCCCTGCAGGGGAGCACGG
The DNA here is from genome assembly GCA_004026585.1 of Noctilio leporinus. Classification (NCBI taxonomy): domain Eukaryota; kingdom Metazoa; phylum Chordata; class Mammalia; order Chiroptera; family Noctilionidae; genus Noctilio; species Noctilio leporinus. The sequence goes on from PVIW01003746.1 coordinate 107,794, forward strand.
GGCACCTCTGCCCCGCATTGTCCAAGGCTCAGCCCTGCCCCCTCAACTCTGGCTCATCGGGGCTGCAGGCAGGGGCCCCGACCTCCAGCCAGGCAAACGCAGCTGATTGGGCCTCAAGATGTGCCCGTGGCTCCCACTTTCGGTGGCCGGTCACCCTGGAGCCCCCTGCTTGGAAATTCAGAATGGCCCTGTCTGAGCTGTGGTGGAGGTGGCCCTGCTGGACCCCCCTAGAATCTTCCCATGCACCAGGGTGACCTAGGGGTGCATGTGGGCATGAAGCAGGGCAGGAGGGACATCAAAACCCCATCTGAAGGCCCTTCCTGGGGTGAGAGGCCTGGGTGGGGCTGGCATTTGAATGGATGGCTGTCCCTACCTTGTGCCCGGCTCCCCACACATGCCACCTAATGCTGTTTGTGTTCTCAGGGTGGCGTTGGGTTAGGGGTGCACATCTGTCTCGCTCGCTCCACCAGGGACCCTGTCTGCTACTGCAGGGTCCTGGGCCTAAGCCCTGGCCGCCACAGGGGCAGCGGGAGGGGACAAGGGGCTGGCGTGCTCAAGGGTGGCAATGCTGGTGCCGACCTAACAAGTCCTACGTCTGGGGCAGGAGGAGGGGACTCGAAACTCCCCCAGCCATCATCATGCCCCCAACACATTTCCTAACTTGTGCCAAACACTGAGATCCAATTACCAGAGTCGGGGATTGTGAGAAGAGAGCCCATAACCAACCTTCTTTCTTCAAAAAGAACCCCCAGGTGAGAAACATGATTTGAGGGACACCAAGGGGGGTCCTCAGCTCTGAAGTACTGCGGAACACACACATCACACACACACGCAGGCGTAGGTGCCCACATGCACATGGCCTGCGAAGCCACATGGGACAGGACACTTTACCGCGTCAGAGCACCTTCAGTGGGTTATCCCAAAGCAGAATGGTCCTGCCCGAGTCACCTAGCTGGTCAGAGTAGCATCACTATGTGCCAAGCTGCAGGTTCGACCCCTGGTCAGGGCCACACACAAGAGTCAGCCAGCCAACGAATCAGTGAATAGGTGGAATAGAGAGGGAATCAACGTCCCTCTCTCTTCCTTTCTTTCTCTTTCTCTAAAAATCAGCTTTAAAAAGGAAGCTGAAGGGAGCCAGATGGAAATAGGGCCTGGGGACCCCGTGAACGGCTGTTGGCATTTTCTGGGAGAGCCGCACCTTGCTGGGCTCCAGGTTCACAGTGGGGCTGAAGAGCTTGAGCAGAGAGACTTTTCCTTTCTTCCTCTTCTGGTTAAAGGTTGTTTATTTATTTTTAGAGTGAGGAGAGGGAGAGAAACATCCATGTGCGTTTGCCTCTCGCCCGCCCCTGATTGGGTACCTGGCCTGCAACCCAGGCCTGTGCCCTGACTGGGAATCAAACTGGCGACCCTTCGGTTCACAGGCTGGTGCTCCGTCCCCTGAGCCACACCAGCCAGGAATCCTTTTTCCTTTTATAAAAAGCAGAAACCAAAGGATGAAATATTAGTATGCACGGGGCCGCTTCAGAGTCGGTCACTGATGTGCCATTGAGGATAAACGCGGTCCAGTGAATGACCCTGCCCAGCTTACCGTGAACTTGTCCTCCGTCTGCCGCCCTCTGTCCCAGCCGCCCGTGCACCTCTGCTCCGGCGCCCTGGATGGCTCTCCAACAGCAGCACAGAAAATCCCTGCAGCCACTTAAGAACTTGGTCGTCTCCCTGCCTCAGTTTGCTGGGTCACAAGCTGAGTTCAGGAGACGGTGTTTCAGTGGCTCAGTGCGGGGTCCCACCCAGACTGAGGCTCTGAGGGACCCCAGTGTCCCTCCCACCCTGGACCCTGTCCAGGGCCTCTGCAAGGGCAGGCACCAGCCTTTGGGTGGGGGACCCTTTCTGGGTAGCAGCCCTAGAATCCTGGGACCACATCTCCCCCTCTTGTCTTGACATGCCCTAGATGGCGTGAGGGTCACAGGTCACCCTGCAGTCACCCGAAGGACAAGGGGAGGTGAGGCAGCTCTCTGTCCCAGGCAGGTGTCCTCCTACCTGCTGCCTGTTTCACTTGGCCCCTTCTGTCCTGACTTGAGAGAAATGAAACTTCCTTTGCATGACAGGAAGCAGGGGGAGCCCCCAATGGCGACTGCAAACCTGAAAACACCCAATACCCGTGCTTCTGTCATCACCACCTGGGAGACAGAGTTTGAAGAGAAACAGAAAGCAGCCTTCATCGCCACCAGGCTGGGCGCACCTGCGCATGCCGACGCCACGCAGGGCCTCCTGCCCACGGGCTGGGGAGGAAACCGGCCCAGAGTAGTGAAGCGACAGCTGGCAGCCCCTGGACCCCCCAGCAGCCCGAAGCAAACACCCAGGGAGCCCGGCGAGCACAGTGCGGAGCTCTGGGCTCAGAGCGTGGCCCTGAGGAGTGACCGTGTTCAGACTTCCTGTGCGTCTGGGGAGCGCATGTCACCTCTGCTGCTGTTCTCCAGACATTTCCTTTCCTGACCCCACCCGCGTTTTCAGGTTCAAGAGTTATAGTGTCTCAAGAAGCTGGGCAGCACCTGGGCCCAGATCAGCTCAGGGGCAGCCCTGCCCTCCAGCTGCCCGAAGTGGGGTCCACGCGTGAGCTGTCCCGAGGATCAAAAGTGGGGCGAGTCTTTAAAGCCCCTGCACAGCCCAAACACAGGGAAACCCCCAGGGCAGCCCTGGCTGTTGGAGGGGCCCTGTGCCCCGACCACGGAGCCTCGGGGACAGACAGGGACAAGGACACAGCTTCAGGGACCAAGTCATCATCTCACACAGCGACACAGAGAACGTTCCGGAAGACGCAAACTTGAGTGCTGGAACATGTTGTCTTCGGATTTTTTTTTCTCTTGAGGAGGGGAGGCCACTGCCCAGCTGGTTCATCCACCCTGGGGAATGGACTGTCCAGTTCTCTGTCGGATGAGGCATTGGAGCCCAGGCCCTTCCGAGAACTAGAATTCAGTGGCGTCTTTCCTCCGAAGAGACAGGGGCCTGATCCGTCCCTGTTAATGCCCTGCTTTGCAAGCTATTTTTTGAAAGAATTTATTTATTTTTAGAGAGAGGGATAGGGAGAGAGAGAGAAACACCAACATGCGGTTGCCTCTCGCACACCGTCAACCAGGGACCTGACCCGAAACCAGGCCTGTACCCCGACTGGGACTCGAACCTGCGACCCTCTTGTTCACAGGCCAGTGCTCAATTCAGGGAGCCGCACCAGCCAGGGCTTTCTGTTCAATCTTAACGCGGATCTTTTGCAAGTAGAAGCCGGCCTGTATTCCTCTGGAAAAGCGTGAACGTTCATGAACGTGACTGTGTGTGTAAGAATCAACCTGATCCATTGGTGGAGCCAATCTTTAATGAGCTCCTATCTGGTGCCGCGTCCCTGCGGAGCAGCGGCCCGGAGGAACACGGTCATGTACACACATGCATGTAAAACCACCGGAGGGGAGCCCTGTAGAAAAACTCTCGTTTATCCACATTAGTGCAGGTGAAGAAGAATTGTGGGGTAAGCGACACTGTTTTATCACCCAAACTGTTTGGCACGGCATCTCTAGGGATGTCCCTGGTCTACGTGGTGCTCCTTGTTTTCTGACTTCTTGCAACAAATGTGCTTCACCGGCATCGTCAGAGAAAACCCCCCGGGGTTAAGTAATAGCTATTTTCACGGGAAGAGGGGTGGGCAAGGCCGAATGTGAGGGAGTGAAGCGGCAGGGTTTGGGGAGGTAGCCGCCCAGCGGGGGCACAGGCTCAGTTTCCCACCCGGGAGTGTCAGGTACGTGGCACCTGTGTGCACGTGCCGGGGCGGCACCCTGGGGCGTGAACTGCAGGGAGGCACCCGGGGGCACCCACGTGCCTCACACCAGCAAACCACACCAGTCGGACCACATGCCCGCGGGCACCCCCACCGCGCCGCGTGGCGATAATGTTGAAAGAAAAGAACCAGCGGTTCCAGGGTGTATACAGTTTGATTCCAAGTATGTGAATTTTTAAGACACCTGAAGCAGTGGTTTCTCAAAATCTGTTGCTTGTGGGTCCAGATATAAATGACAAAAGTCTAGGGACACGTGTGGGACCCAGGCACACCGACCTCAGGCGCGAGAGAAAGACGGTGGGGGCGCGGTGGGGAGACCCTGGTTCCCCTACCTGAGTCGGGAAGCCACGCCCGTCCTCGCAGACCCGCCGCCGCCGCGGGGTCCCCTCTTCTGCCTGATGGCCGGTGCCCTGCTGCCCGGGGCCCCCCCATCCTCTCCCACTCTCCACTTCGCTGCCACACCGTGGCCTGGGCAGGTAGGTTGCCGCTCACCTGCGGCCCAGCGCACCTGAGCTTCCCTGCAGCACCTCACCTGCCGTGCAGGTGGCGCCCGGCACCGCGGAGGCGGCAGGGACCGCCGCGCAGGTCTTAGACGTGAGTCGCTGCCCAAGTCTCAAATTTCCGGTCGACGTGCGGATGGGAGCGGATGGGAGCGGATGGGAGTTGGAAGCGGGGTGGAGGGAGGATTGATTCCATACAGGTTCCGCGCGGTGGCAGCCGGCCTGCGCGTTCGTCTTCCGCAGTGAAATTCGGCGCTGGGGTGAGGTAGGAAAATCTCCCCGCGCTGCATACAAAATGCAATTGTCTCTCCGCACAGGAGCTGAAGTATCTGCAGCAAATTACATTTAAGACTCTATTGTCACCGGCAGATTAGCTAATGCGGGGTTTTAAGTACAGGCTTCTAATGCTATTACTCCTGGTTGGCTGTGCCCGCAGGTAACCTTCTGGAACAAATGGCTGCAATGCTTGAATAACGTATTTGATCAAACAGGACAATTCTTTCAAAAATTGAGTTCTCTGTGGCAATTTGAGACCCATAATCAGCAAATTAGATGATTACAGCAGGGATAAAAATAGTCTTCTAACAATGTCCAAGGTAGAAATGTGATTTGAATTTCAAAACGCGGCAGGGAAACGCGCGTTTGAGTCAATCTGACCAGACAAGATCCGCCTCAGTGTCCCTCCCGCCCCTGCCCCCAGCTGCAGGCTCCTTTTGCCGGGACGCCAGCCCCGTCTGCATGGGAGTTTGAGGGCTGAAGTGGGTCTCCGGCTAAACCCCACATCGTGAAGGGTCCACAGCTTGACTTATCCACCCCTAAACCCCAAGTCCACATGAACCCAGGCCTCACCAGTTATTCATAGTGGGGCGCACACAGGGAGGGTGACGTCGGTGACCCTCCCACCCCCAACCCAGGCTCTTCCTCAGGCACAGGGGACAGAGGGGAGCAGCTCCGGTGGGGTCCACGGGCGACTTCCACACGCTGAGCTGTGAGAGGGAGACCATCAGCCATCATGGGTGGTTGGAGAGTCGTTCTGCAGCTCGGTCTCTGTCCATACGCTGGGGGCCCCATGGCCACCGCCTCTGCGTCCTTCCTGCCCAGGAACCCACCTCAGAGCTTTTGTTCCCCCTGCGCCTGCTCAACCAGGTCCAGCTGAATCACTGAACAAGAATGACGTGGCAAAGGGGCATGGAGATGGCCCGTGAGGGGCCCTGGGCCGGGGAATTTCCTTGGAGAAGGGAACGGCCTTGACTTACCAGGGGCTCCGCTGCATGAAATGTTGATTACCGTGAACTGCGTTTACCCATCGGGACGTGCCCTTTCCTGGCAGATGACTTAAGAGCTGCCCATTAAAACAACACTCGTTGTTTTGATATTGGTTTCCAGAAATGCAGCATTGCAACAGTTTCGTATACAAGGCTGTCTCCTCCCATCATGTCAGTGAGGCCCTGCAAGCCATCCATCAACTAGCGGTCACCTTGAACACGCCCTCCCGCCAGTGTGACCTGTGGTCAAGCTCTCAAACTTCAACTTGGGAAAGGGAAACGCTCCTCGTGCCATGGTCTTGCATGGAAAATGCCCAACGTAAACGAACCGCTTTTAGGATGTTTTACAAGTCACTTGCGAGTGACCACCATGCAGCCTTCACTCCCCTGGGGGACATGAGCCTCCGGCCCGCAGAGGGAGGGCTCAGCAACTGCGGGTCCGGGGCAAACGTGTGTTTCTCAGGAAACCGCATTCAGACTCACCAGAACCGGAACACCATGGTGTGAAAAAGCACGGTCACTCCCACACCATGGTGTGAAAAAGCACGGTCACTCCCACACCATGTAAAGATGACAAAAAATGGCTGTTTCTCTTGACACTCCAGAGAGATTTTATAAACGGAGATAAAATGCCCAATGAAAAGAAGTGATTTGCTCACTCACCCTCCCTCTTACAAACTCATCCGCGGGCACGAGCCCAGACGAGCCCTCCAGGCACACGTGAGTGATGTCCCCAGGTAGCTGGCCATGGCGTGACTGTCAGCCGTCCTCACACCGTGGCTTTGGGCTGCCCGCACCTTCACGTGGCAGCTGCTCCCTCGCAGTGCAGCTCGTGGCTGCTTGGTGACACGCCCCAGCCACACTTAGGACAGGTCGGCACCCTGAGGCACTGAGGGGGACAGACCTGGGAGCCTCCCTCCCAGCTCAGGGGGTGGGAAGCAAGGCTGCACCTGAAGCTCTTTTCCCAAGTTCCCCTTTAATGTGTTTGCTGGGAAGTGTGAGCTTCAGGAAGCAGGTGGCTGAACTGGAGAATGTGAGGCAGCCGCACTCCAAGTGGACGCCTCACGTCAATGACCAGACATGGCCCGTAAAAGCAGCTGTCTCAAAGACAGCACCACCTTTATTAAAAACAGACAGACGTAGCAGCACTTAGAAACAAGTTCATAAAAGGCATTATACATTGTCAACTGATGACGTGGAGGGCGGGCCCCGGCCCCCACCGTCCAGCGCAGCACCGTGCGCCCAGGACACCTGCAGGGAGGCCAGCAGCGCGCCGGTCCCCGCTCCCAGCCTGGTGATCCGGGCGCCGTCAATCTAGTCAAGCAGCACCTCCTTAGCAGCATCGGGAGCACCCACTGGTGTCTGGAGGCGGCTGGCGGACTGGACCCGCTTAGGGACAAAACCGAAGCATCCCGGGAAACGCCCCTCCCTGCCCCAGGCCACCCAAGAACATCGGTGCTCCGGAAAAGAGCCTCTTCCGGTCACCGTCTGCGCAGCCGAGGCGGCCCGGAGTGCGGGCCCGTGGGGGCTGGGGTGGGCGCCCGGCACGGCTGTCTTTGGTGAAGAGGCTGGAGTGTCACGCTGTTTCCCCGTGGCCACTCTGCTTCTTCCCGCTCGGCGGCGGGGTGAGGAGCCCAGACGGGAGCGGAGAAGCCCTGTTTTGTTCAGACGACATCTTGGCTTGGGCCTTGTCCTGTTGGGGAGAAGAGCGACGCGTTACGGTGAAGAAGGAGTCCTGTGGGCGTGACTCACGTGGCTGCAGCATCGTGGGGGAAGCAGGGGACTGACCAGCAGGTCCAAGCTATTGGTGTGGGTCTGGATGTTGTGGGCATCATCAGCAGGGACGCCCCGGAACTGCTTCAGCTTTGTGCTCCCCGTCTCCCGTATGACCATGGCAAAGGGCACCATCCACTTGGCACACTCCTCGATGTCGCTCCACTGGAAACCTGCAGGGACACACGCCTCAGGCACCCGCCGGCCCGGCCCTGGTCTGGAAGCCCGGCACCTGTGACGCGAGCAGACCTACCTGAGACCTTCTGCATCAGCTCAGAGGAGGAGAAATGGTACAGCGCGGAAGCAGCAAGCACGCCGTAGGAAAACTCTAAGCAGCCAATGTCCAGGACGCAGAGATCCAAAAGCTACGGCGAGAACAGGACGCTGAGTGGACGGCCGACACGCCGTGTCTGGCTACAGGCTGGCAGGGCAGGTGCCCCTTCCCAGGCTGGGCACTCACCTCCATGATCTGGACAAAGACCTGCTGGGGGTACTGAGGCAGGAGCACTTCGTACAAGTTGTTCAGGTAGGCCACCTGCATGTACACGTTCAGCCAGGACACAATGGTCAGGGGACTTAACTGCCACTGCAGAGCCTGAGGGAAGCAGAAGAAAGTCCTGTGGTTGGAAAGACATTTCTGCTCCCCTCGGTCCCCTGAAGGAGGTGACAACACAGCCCGGAGCCTGGCCGCAGGGTCCCATCGGGGCGGGAGGCCTCGCACCGCCGGGCCTACCTTCATGATGATCAGCTCCATGGTGAGAATGTCGTCCCCCGAGCAAGCCCCGTCCGTGACGTAGGCAAACTGGTGCAGCTTGGGAGGGTAGATCTCCTGCAGGGGGGAGGGCACGGGCGCTAGCAAGGAGCCAGCCCTGCGGGCTTGAACGCACGGTGCACCCGGGGGTCGCTCCTCGCAGCTGGCATGGAGGGGAGGGGACAGCTGGAGCCGCTCGGCAGCTCCGATGGCACCAAGTGGGAAGAAGGAAACCCGCACCCTCTCCAGTCGGTCGGTCATCACTGACTCACTCCGACTGCTGGGAATAGTCTGAAATGTCCATCCTGCCCAAGACCTGCAACAACAGCCTTAGAAGTCGGGTCCCTCTCATCGCACCAAGGTCGTAACCGTTGGTCAGGGTTTGGTATTTTTGCTTCAAGCAACTGCGTTCACCTGAGCGGCCACACGCTCCCTAGACAGCCCGACCGCACCCCAACCGCAGCGGAGCCCCGGAGCAGCGGGGCCACAGGCCGCGGACGGCGCTCACCTCCAGCTTGGCGGCGATGAACAGGGCGGAGATGCCAACGAGCTGCAGGAGCGTCTTCACCACGCCCTGCTGCGTCGCCATGTACCGATCGAAGAAGTCCTGGGCCAGGTAGAACGTCTCCCTGTGCAGCTTGTAGACTTCACACACCTGAGGGCACAGGGGGACGGTCTCACAGCGGCTGCTCCAGGGAGAGAACAGACTTGCCCCGCACCTGCTCCAGGACGGTCATGCTGACTGTCCCTAAGCGCAGGCCCAGGGAAACGGGACCCGGGTGGACGGACCCCGTGCTCTGTGGCAACTTCAGAGTGAATGTTCTCAGCCTGGCGGGTGCAGTGTCTTCATGGAAAAGCTAAAGGGTTCTCAGTGCCCCTCCCGCCACCGCACCCTGAGTCTCCCCCTAACTCGAGTGAAGCTCTCCCACATCCTCTCCGCTGGGCAGCAGTAGGAAGGCGGGAAAGTTGCACAGCGTATCCAAACTCCCAACAGACAGAGGCAAAGTTTTCTGAAGGACTTAAGACCCGGGGCTCCACATCAGGCTCTCACGGGGGCACAGGCACCCTGGCCGCAAACCTGGGACCGTGCCAGCCCCGTCAGGTCGGCCGAGTTCTGAGGGCTCACGCAGCCTGCCGCCCCTCCCTGCAGGCCCACCTTGGGGTGCACACATGGAGGAAGTGCCCAAAACAGGTGGAACCACACTCGTAAGTTTGGGGGGAGTCAGAAGTGGTACCCTGATTTTGACTGTGGGGGGTAGGTAGGTAAGTATGGCACCGGAACCAGCCACGCAGTTCAAGAATTGCTCAGGTCTGGGCGGAGCCACGCCGAGAACCATCACGGAGCAGTGGAACTGCAGCAGCGGAACTGCAGCAGCGGAACTGCAGCAGCAGAACTGCGGGGGACCAGCCGCTGCAGCACCGCCTTCCTCACTGAAGGCCCAGGGCCAGGCCGGGGGCTGTGACACATCACACCGGACAAGCCACCTGTGGACCCAGTGCTATCCCTCTGGCAATGCAAAGGTGACATTCTTTTCTGTCCTCACAACAGCATCACTGAGTCTCTGGCCACTTCAGAGAAACATGTCCCCTAAAGGCATCAGCAGTGCCACAACATCTTAGTGTGAACGCAGCCCTGCGAGGTGCAGCAAGGAAGTGTGGGCATTTCCAGGGACAGTGAAGAAAATCAAAAGGGTGATGATGAACGAGCTGCCTTTCCTTGCCTCCTACGTACGCTGTATTTCCCGGGCACCATTTCTAATCCGCACAAGTCGGGCAAGACGCTGCCGCTGGAAGACGTCACCGGTGCAGAAAGCAAGGCTCCCACCCTCCTGCCCTTCCTTCCACTTTGGGGAAAACTTGGCTTCCATTCAGATCCCACGGTCACTGTGCTGCCCCCTCCCCTGCGGTCAACAGGACAACGACAGTACTGAGACTGCTAGGAGTGGGCCTTCCTAGCGCTGAGGTCACACTATCGGACCAAAAGCCCGGTTACTGACACACTCTGCAGATTCATTTGTGACCAAAAGGGAAACTGAGCAAAAAGGGGGTGTACAGCAGGTAACCTCACGGGGCAGGGTGATCTGACCATCATTCCTAACCGGACAGGAGGTGGAGGGCAGCCACCCCCAGGCACATCACTTCTGCAGTGAGAGATGTAAGCCGGCCCTGCCCGTTGCTTCTGTGCCTCTAGGTGAACACACCTTGGAAATTCCAGAAGCAATAGCCCTTAAAGTGGGGCCAGGGGAGGGGCTAAGCCTCTAGAGAGCCCACCATGATCACAATCTCCTGCAGTCCCACCCCTCCTTGACACCGAATGCAGAAGAGGGGCACAAGGGCAAAGACACTTCAGAAACTCCTGAAGGGAAGCAGCCAGGACAGAGAAAAGAAGTCAGGCCACGGCAGCGAGAGCCTCCGGGACCTGGACGCCGGCCGGGAGACCGCTCACCTCCATCAGCCACTCCAGGAGAATCGCTCGCATCCGCGGCTGCAGGAGAGGGTGCCGCTCCAGAAAGTGCTTGTCCCTTAGGTATGTCTTTTCCTTGTTTAGCATGATTTTCCAGACCTCCTCGCGGTTCGCCCAGCTACAGAAAACACCAGCCAACAAAACAAGGGTCAGCACGTGCCCACAGCCCAGGGCGAGGGGCCGCGGGGGCGCAGGCGGCACTCACTTCAGGACAGGCAGGGGCGAGGCTCTGGCCGGCCGGGCGGCGGGAGGCTTGCGTGCGGAGGTCGGGGACCGCCGCTCCTGCTCATCTTTGTCGGGTGTGGGCATCAGGGAGCAGGGGTTTTCACAGGCTGCCTGGCCGTCCCAAGGCTGGAAAGGAAAGCAGTTTTCCATGTGGATGGAAACCAGCTACTTTTACATTCAACGCTTTGTAGAAGATTCAGTAATTCAAAACATGCCTTCGCTCCAAGGGCGACCTCCAGGCCAGAGTGGGATGGAGACGCCAAGGCAAGAAGAGCCCCAGGAATGACCCCACCTCCCCTTCCACCGTGGCCGGCCGGCTCCAGCCCTTGCACATGAGGTCAGCTGAGAAAACGCCGCGCTCAGCCGCACTTCACCCTCCACTCGGGGCTCCCACACGAGAGACAAGCGGGACCGCCCCAGGCAAATGGCCTTCCATCGTCAGCAAAACAGCACAGGTCCACGGGCAGCTCAGCGAGGCACTGGGCACGGCAACAGCAGTGCATTGTGGGATGGCACAACTTAGCTACAAAACTTTCTTAACAGCGGAAGGTAGAGTTTCCAATAAACGGACTTCCATAAGTACTCCCACTCACAAATATAGAAGATCAAAAGCATAAATTGCTACCTGTAATTGTTTTCCCATTTTAAAAAACATCACGTCAAATGCGACACCTTCCTTGGGCTGTAGAACCAGCCAAATATATTATGTAACGGGGACCTTTTCTTCTTCTAACCTCAAAAGAGTATCTGCCCAATTAGAAGCAAATTAAGCCAGGACCAGAGGTTCCACTAGAAAGTCCTTGGGGACAGATGAGCCTAGATCCCTCATGACCTTTGACTCCTACCCCAAGACTTGCACTGCAGGGTAACACACAAATAACCGCCAAGTGAATATGCTGTCATTGGAAAATGAAACAGGAGGCTTTTCTTTGAAAGATTCCAGATACTTATTCAATTTGCAGTATCTGGAAAATACTAGGTCATTTTGCCATTAGAAACTTTTCTTTAAAAAAAAATTTTATTTGTTATTTTTAGAGAGAGAGGCAGAGAGGGAGAAAGACATCCATGTAGGATGTGGCCTCCAGCCACGGACCTGGCTTGCAACCTGGTTATGTGCCCTGGCTGGGAATCGAACCAGTGACCTTTGGGTTTGCAGGCCTACACCTTATCCACTGAGCCACCAAGAAACAGTTCTTTCTAACGCTACCATTTATGGTCCTAATCTAAAACGCCTGCAATTTATTTTTAAAGCCCTGGCTGGTGGCTCAGTGGATAAGGCCCTGGCCTGCAAACCCAAAGGTCACTGGTTCGATTCCCAGCCAGGGCGCATAACCAGGTTGCAAGCCAGGTCTCCAGCTGGGAGCAGGTGAAAGGCAACCATACATGGATGTTGTCTCTCTCCCTCTCTGACTTCCTCCCTTCCTTCCCTCTGAAAATAGTAAATAAAATCTTATAAATAAAAAAAGCTTTCCTCCCCCCTACCTCTCCCTTTCCCCTCTGGCAACCACCATTCCGCTGTCTATGTGACTGCTTTTTATCATTTTAAGAAGGTGGTTCTCTTGGCAGTATCGCAGGTGACAACCCACTGGCAGGGAAGCCCACAGGAGCCTGATACTGTGACATTTTTAAAAATTGCGGAGATCTTTAACTAAATGAACCCAGGCCTGGGTGGCTTCCGCAGGAGTTGGAGCACCGTGGGGACACTGAAGGGAGCCTCCCAGACGGAGCCCTGGCCTCCCAGGGACACGAACGGACTATGCAAATGACCCAGTAGCCCTTGCGACACATGCCGGAGGCCGTCGCTTCCCGTCCTGGTCTAGCTCCTGGACTCAGAATGGGTTTAGTTGCTCTTCAGGAACGAATTCTAGTTTGAAGGCAGGAGCTGGGAGCTGCCCCCGACCACAGAGGGGCTGGGACAGCTGTCGGCAGGCCTTTGGACATGAATTGGCAACCATTCCCGACCTGCAGCTCAGAACAACTGGGGGATGAGCAGACACATGGTCCCCAAGGTGGGCCTTTTAGGCACCACTGATGAGGCAATGCCCTGTAAGTTCAGCCCACGCCCTGTTCAGAGGAAGCAAGGCCAATCTGACTTTAGCAACAAATGAAATAGGAGCAGCAAGAGACCAGTCTTAACTGTCCCTAACAACCATCTCCTTGTGCCTCCGTTAGTTAAGGACAGAACTACCTCATACAGGATTATGTTCTGAGAACAGAAAGTCTACGGTTCCACTCTAAACTGGGGTAGCTTAAAATTCTGTATAACTAACAGGCAAAAGGGTTCTGTGTTACCCCAGAATTCTAGCTTCATGAATCGACAGAGAAATAGAAAACACTGATTGCTCCATAAAGAGCTGGATAATGGTCTAGGTATCTACATCAAGTGTACACAAACATGTTATCAACCTCTGGACAGCCATGAAAATGCCTTCTGGGGAGGGGAATAATATGGCTATTCACGTGCGTTAAGTCTCGACTCCCCATGGTGAGGGACAGGGCCACCACCCCAGGCTCCGCTACAGGGACCCTTCTGCACAGAAGCCCCTCCAGAATGCCAAGAAGTGAGTATGGATGCCTCTGCTGCATCCTCAGTTGGAAATTCCATTCAAGCCCAGCTGGGAAAATAACCAAACTTGAATTTCACAGAGTAGAGGCCCATTTTGTAATACCCACAAAAATCCACTTGCTTAGTTTGCAGATTTGTTTTAAGGGGAGAAAAAGAACAGAAGGGAAAGAACCTGGGATGTACTGTCTTATTTCCTGTTGTCAAGTGAAACGTTCCTACTATTAGAGAAGGAATCGTTGTCCCCTGTTCGCTATTCAGTGGCCCTGGCCCAAAAAACGCTCACTCCTGGGGTCCGCAAGCAGAGGCGTGAATGGTGCTCGCTGTGGCCCACTGCTTTGAAACCCTTTGCTCTCCTCCTACACCTGACGCTCGGGGCCCCAGGGCGGGGCGCTGGCCAGGGCCTCTGCCCCGGCTCAGACACCATTCCTGCTCATGTCTGTCTGCAGGAGGCCAGGCCTGGCCAGCCAGGCTGAGGTAGGCGGATTCCCTGCTGCAGCCGTAACTACAGCCTGCAGCCATTGCTGGAGGTAAAGAGATAATGCAAGCTTTCCTGCCACCCACCAGCTTCTGATATTATAATGATATCAGGAGCACGGGGAAATTTGGCGGGAAGTCCTTGAAGGAGGGGCGAGAGACAAGGGCCAGGCAGTAGGAAATGTGTTGAGACACACGTATGGTTGCACCGCGGGCCCACTGATGCGCTGGCTGAGGCCGGGCGGGCGGGAAGACTCCCAGGGCAGGCGCCGAGGTTTGAACCTGACGTCCAGACAGCAGAAGGTGCAGGGAGGGTCCTGAGACCAAGAGTTGGGGTGGCGATGGGGGCAGCGTTTGTCAACACACACAGCCCCCCTTATCAAGGTCACCCGAAGAGCCCCGAGTCAGTCCGCCCCCGGTGCACCAGCCCCTGGCCGCTGGTCCCTTCCTCGGAGGCTCAGTCTGCCCAAGGGCAAAAGCAAAGGACTGAGTTACTTCATGTCCCCACTGCTTCCTCCCGACAGGGACTCATATTTGGAACGCACCACCTTCCTGGAAACCTGAGGCCGCCTGACGTCTGTGCCCACCTACAGCCCAGGGCTTGGCCACGGGTCTGTGGCCACTGAGGAGGAGCCTTCAGCCAAGTGGCAACACAGGATGAGACCCCACCGCCCACCCATGGAGGCCCAGTCCGCCAGCGCACCCACCTGACTGCCCCCCTGGCTCCTCACAGCCCCGCCGATTTTGGCAATTTCTTCATCTGGATCCTGCAGAAACTAGCGGCCACCAACACCCAGCGCCGGGGAAGGAGAAAAGGAAGACGAGTTGGTTAGGTGGGGAACAGCCCTTCCGCAACCACAAACAGCCCCTCAACACCCCCCCACCCCCAACAGGCGCCCGCGCGGAGCCCCCTCGGGTGCCAGGTAAGGGGGCCTCCCCCCCACCTGCCCCCTTTGTGCTCACCACGGCCACATTGGCCTTCCTCTTCCTGGAGTGAGCGGAGACATCGGGGCCGCTCTCCTCCTTCGTGCTATCGGGCTCCTTGGCATCCCTGCAAAGCCCGGATGGCACACAGGTGAGGGCCGGGGACCCCGTGCGGGCCCGCCCCTCCCCCACCGCTGCCCACCCTGCCTGCCCGCAGCCACTCACCTCTCGCTCCTCTCCCTCGGCATGGCGCGGGGCGCGGGTCGGACCCGAGGCCTGGGGGCGCGGGGCGGGCGACAGGGTGAGGCCGGCGGGCCGAGGGGACCAGGGCCCGCCCGCCCGCCCGGGACACCCCTCCCCCTCCCGCGCGGCGGCGGCGGCGGGAGCCTCTCGGGCCGGTCGGGAAAATGGCCGATGGGCCCGGGGGTGGCTTGTCACCGGTGGCGCCGCCAACAGCCCGCGATACCGGGTCCGAACCCGGGGTGGGGGGGCCGGGACGCCCCCAGAAAGCTCTGCCGGCCCATCGCGGCCCTCGGGGCCCGGGCTGCCTCAGTCTCCCCCTCAACACCTCCCCGGCCCCCTCCGGGCCACCCCGCCCGGCCACCCGCACTGACGCCCCCGGGGCTCGGTGACCCGGCTTCGCCCCACCCCCACCCACCCCACCCCGCCGGCCGGCCCCGAGGGCGCTCGCCCGCCGCGCCGTCCGCAGCGGCGCGGGACCTCACCCGAAGCCGGGTCGCGACAGGCGGCTGCACGCGCCGGGGCCGGAGGCGGGCGGGCGGAGCGGCGAGCGGGAGGCCGGGCGCTGGGAGGCAGAGGCGGCGAGCGCGCGGCGGTGGCGGGATCCGCGCCTGCCCCCTACACCGCGCTGGCGGTCGAGCCGGCTGCTCCTGCGCCCGGCGGAGAGCGGGACATTTAAAAATCTCAGCGCGCGGAACCGGCCCCCGGCCCGCCCCCGCGCCCTCCCGCCACCCTCGGCCCCGCCCCCGCGGGCCCCGGGCCGGTCCAGCGCGGCGCTAGGACCGCCCTCCGCGGCGCCCACTGGCCCAGGCGCCCGACCGCGGGGGCGGGGCCACCGCGGGGGCGGGGCTGGGGGCGGGGCGAAGTGCCGGCGTCGGCGCCGTCGGGGGCGGGCCCAGGTGGTGGGCGGGGCCCAGTGACAGGGCCTGCGCGCCGGCGGGGCGGGGCCCAGTGACAGGGCCTGCGCGGGGCGGGACGCGGGAGGGCGCCGGGCGCGCGGCGGAGGGAGGGCGGGGCGGCGCTAGGCAGACGCGGCCAGAAGCCGCGTGGCCGGCTCGGGGGAATGTAAACACGGCGGGCGACAAGGGTTTCTGCCTGGCGGTGGCCCGGCCGGGTCCGGCGGCGGTTCGGCCCGGGGCGGATCTCCAGGACCCGCTGTCGGACCGCCGGCCCGGCGCGCGCACTGTCCCTCCTTGCACGTCCTCCCCGCCCCCGAGACGCAGGGTTCCGGGCCCGGAGTCGGGGCGGGGATGTGCCCAAGGTCACAGCGCCGGGTCGCGGCGCCTGGAGCCAACACCTCCAGCGGGCCGGGGGTCTGGGGCCCCGGTGGGTCCGCCGTTGCTCCTGGGCACACGCCTGCCCAGCGGCGCGCGTTCATTCATCCGTGGGACTCGCAGCCCGGCGCCTTCCACGTGTGCCCTGCCCCGCCCACTCAGCGTCAGCAGACCTGCGAACCTGGGCTTCCACGTGGCCGTCTCCAGCCTAAAGCCCTGCGGGTGTCCCATCAGGCTTCATAGGCCTCCAGGACCCCACAGGGACGGGCGCCCGACCCCTCCGGGACCCCCGCTTCGGCGTCCGTCCTCACCCGCTCTCCATGCTCATCCCCGGACCCCGGACCTTGCTGTCACCGGTTGGGCTCCCTTACTTTCTGAGAGCTTCTAGGAAGGTCTCAGTGGCCTTTTATTCACTCTCTCTGCCCCTCACGGCCCTGCTGGTCCGTGACAGCCCTTCCAGCCTGGGTCTTTTGCTGCTAAGTCAGGGCTTTGTTGGATGTCTCTCCCTCCCTTCTCTGTTTCGTTCCCGGAAAATACCCTAGGCCTGGAGGAAGGGAGAGGCTTAAATCCTATTTGCGAATGAATACCTGAAAAATACCCACTGGCCCAACTTTGGAGGAGCTGGCAGGCTAGTGAAAGAGAGGTATAGAGACATCCTAGCTTGAAAGTACCTTCTATGCACAACTCCTAGAGGAAGGTGTAGCCGAGGGCTCGTGAACACCCCCGGGCCCTTGATACACGTCCTCTATCCTGGGTGCCCCCCATCCGCTCTTCGTGGGCTTTGTATTTTTCTTTATGTTGTGCCTATGGTCTCGTGGAAGTTAGAGCCTGGGTCTTCAAGAGTGTAAGTTATAACCCCTCCACAAGGCCACTGCAAGCAGACTGTCAAGGCTGCTGGGGTGACTTGCTTAGGTTGGCGGCTTAGGGTTAGCATGGAACCCAGGTTCGGGAACTCCCAACCCTGATAGTAATAATAATAGGTGTCATAAAACAGGATTCCCAAATAGCAGCTTGGGGCTAAATCCTTCAAAGTGCGATCTCAGTTCAACGTCACCATAATCCTGTAACGTCGATACCATGATTGGCCTATTTCACGGGGGCTGCCAGCCATCTGCACCCTGAGGTAGTCGGGAGGGTGAAGTGAGACCATGCAGATGAATCACTTAGTACTGAGCTTGGCGCATAGTAGATGCTCAATAAATTAGTTGTAAGGGGCCAAACTAGCCACACCAGAGTGCGCTTGTGGGATGGGGGCCTGGGGCCCCAAGGAGTCCTGGAACGCCATCTGCACAGCCCTCTCAACCTGTGCTCCCTAACTCCTGATTACAATTCGAATCAAGCTGACATTGCTATGGGCCCCGAGGGGGCTGGCACACCAATGAGTGGTCCCAGCCCTGGCCCAACACCCTTTACACTGGGGAGCAAGCCGTCATCATCGCTTTAGAGGCCGTGATCAATTTAAAAGCGCCAGTGAACATGAGCACTGCCCTTGGAACTTGGTAGGTGGTAAAGCAGTGAGCTGACATCTTGGACTCCAGGCCAAGCTCAGGGTTGCCAGGAGCAGCGGCCCATTCAGGCCACCATGGAGTGGGGGTGCCTCCAGGTTGGGAGGCAAGCCACTCCTGCCACACGGGCGAAGACAGAAGGGGGCCCGGCTTTCACTTAATTGGCCTTCTTTGGGGTTTTCGGAAAAGAGGCACAACAAGGAAACATGGAACATGAGGCTGGAACATTTGCAGAGAGGTGGCCTTGGCACCGCCCTGCTGGTCTGCGGCTCACAGTTTCCTTTGGACACCTCTGTGCACTTTGATGGGCAGGGGCTCTTGGCCAATCAGAGCACCTTATTGCTGACCCTGCCATTGGCTCAGGAGTAGGCACATGACCCAAGCCAGGCCAATGAAAATCCTCTGGTGTTGCTAAGCAGACAAGCAGTGGGCCTGGGACCAGGAGGCCATCTTGCCACTCAGCGTGACCTTCCTGTAGGGAAGCTGGCTTCTGATTGGTTGGGTGGCTCTGAAGCTCAGGCCCCGATTACTAGGAAGGTTCCAGAAGCTGGAGCCAATCAGTTATGTCCGTGCATTTATTTGGCCCGTTGGGGTGGCGGTTCTCATTGTTTGCCTCCAAGAGACCCATGGGTGCATGACAGGGTGACACCAGTCCCCGCTGATCCCGAAGCCCCGGTGCGCGTGCGGCTAGAGGGTCAGCACGTGTCCCCGCGGGCCGGGGGGCGCGGGGACGCAGAGGGGGCGAAGGTGACCGGTCCCGAAGTCTTGCCCGACGGTGACCAGAAGCCGAGGCGGCGGGGGCGGGAAGTGGCGGGCACATGCTCCTGCAGCGACCCCTGTGGCGCGGGATCTGGAGAGGCGTCTGGGCACAAGGAGCCTGTGAGCCGCCACCACCGCCATGAAGCCGGCCAGGGGAGAGGGTGGAAAAGGGAATGACTGACAGGTGACCTGCTCTCATTTGAATTAGCACTTAAAACCATGGTCAGTTAAGGAAACAGATAAGAGCAGTCCAGGGGGGCTTCCTGTAGGAGGAGGCACTAGGGCAGCCTGGGCTGGTGATCTGACTGTGCTGAGAAGACCCAGCCTGGGGTCCTGCTCCCATCTCAGTGTGACCCTGGCTGTGCCACCTGCCAGCACCTGGCTGCCTCCTCTGAGAGCGCCACACAGGCCAGGGTGAGGCCGAAGTGGGGCGGGAGGGAGGGCCCTTGGGTGGGCTCCATGCATGTGGCCCACGGGGCAAGGATGGCTGACTTTCAAGCCTCTGTCCCCCTGGCTTTTGAGCGAGTTCCCTATGTCACGTCCTTCATGGTGCTGGACACCAGAGGAGTTGGTGACCGTCCGCGTCATGGGGCCACCAGGCGCCTTGCACACAGTGGTCCCAGGAGGTATCCGAGACTGGCTGAGAGCTGAATTCTGCTCGTGGGGCCTGGCGGCTGAAGCGCGCGGCCCCAGGAGGTGCCAGCAGGGCTGGGGTGACAGCCTCACCCTCCCGTTGTAGGGTTCCCCGCTGACCCGCGCCTAATACTGTCATCTCTTGCTCAATGTTTCCCAAATCTGTTTTGCAAAATGATGAGTTCTGTTGCCTTCATGTCTTCCCAACCAGAGGCCCGCTGGGGGTGGGGGATGGGATGTGGGATCGGTCCACCCCGTGAGATAGGGGTGTGTTATCTGTAAACAACTAGAAAACAATAATTAAATGGACGGAAAGCCCGCTGCGCTGCTGGTCCCCAGCCCTGGTGGCTCCGAAGGCGGCCGTGCTCCGCGGTCCCCTGTTCATTCTCTGGGCCCATCTGTGCGGAAAGTTTCCATACCAGCGTAGGCTATTTGGGGGCATAAGTACTTAATTTTCCCCTTTTAATTAAGCCCGGAGTTTTGATCCTGCCGGGTGCTGGAGACGTTTCCTCATTATGCGTTTGTTTACTTGTTTGGGGCTTGGGAAGGAGGCTGGGAGGCCCAGGCATTCAGAGCCTGGCGGGAGGGGGAATGAGAGCCCGCAGGGCGGCAGCAGCAGCAGTGGCCGAGGTTGGGGTGTCGGGGAAGTTAGGGGACCGCACAGGAGGAGGAGGAGGCCCTGGGCAGGAACCCAGAGCAGCCCCCGGGGTGGGCCATGCCTCCTTCAGAGCTGGACTCTGCCCTGGGGACCCGGGAACCCTACGGTGTCTGCCCCACGGCCTCCTGGGTGGAGCCCACGCCTCAGGCAGCAGGAGTCCCCCGCACGGCTGCCTCTGAGCCGCCTCCCCCCTCGCTCCCTGCTGTGTTTTGCTCCCACTTCGCACGTGCTTGGCTGTACTGCCGAAGTCTGTTTTATATACGTGCAGATAGTTAGCAAACACAGAGCGTGTGCAGAGCTATGCTCCATCTTTCCGCTGCTAACACACAGAAGCAGGAAAGCTCCACGCCAGAGCATCTGCGATGGGCCAGTGCGCAGGGAGCCATATGGCGCCGGCGTGAAACGGGCGAGAAGCCCTCGCCTGCCAGCTTCACCCCCACCCCGTCGCCCATCCTTCCCATCTTCACCGAACCCCCGCTGAGCACCAGGACTGTCCCCTCTCGGGGGACCAAGGGAACCAAGGCAGGCACAGGCCTGTCCCCTGGTGGGCGAGGGCTCCGGACAAAGCAGCAGCCTGCAGAAGATAAGACGGTGCTGGCTGTGGAGCCGTCCTGGGAAAGCAGCCCCGCTGGCTATCCCTGGGGCCCGGGAGGAGCAGAGTTTATCGCTGCAGATAAGGTCCTGCAGGAAGGCCTTTCCCCAGGGAGACATCTGAGCCTTTAAGACCCAGGCATGACAAAAATCCAGTGCTTGGAACCGTGGGGAAAGTATCCCAGCAGCTCGTGCCAAGGCCCCGCGGTGCAGACGCCGTGCTGGGGGGCTCCAGCATCCTGGGCAGGGCTGGGGGGGCTGGGGCTGGGGCTGGGGCTGGGAAGGAGGTGGGCACCTGCCTGGGGGGCACCTGGGCTCTGGCAGGGAGTGTGAATTTTACTCTAATGCTGTTAGCCGCCCTGGGTGGGTTTAAGTGGGAGGGTGATTGATCCGGTTTACACACGTTCCCATCACCCGACTCTGAGTGGACTGAGGATGTGGGAAGCAGCGGGTCCTGCAGGCAGGCAGGTCAGTGGCTCGAGCCAGGCCAGAGAGCGGCTTGGCTAAGCGGGGGCAGTAGGAGGGTCACAGGGGCCGAGCATGTTTGCAAACACAGAGAGGGTGGCACCCTGTCCTGAGAATGCAGACCCAGTGCCCCCCCGGGGGCAGCCAGAGCCTGGAAATGGCTCTCCCGCCCCCACTGGCCAAGTGCCCCAGCTGTGTCCCCATGGAAGACAAGCTTCTTGTTCCCTCACCTGCATGGGCATGAGTGCAGTAGCATGTCACGTCACGGACACACGTCATGATGCGCAGTGAAAGTCCGGAGAGGGAAGTCACTGGCTGAGGCCACATGGGGATTGGGGGCACCTCCAAAGGGCCCTTCCCAAGCCCTGGGATGTCGGCCGGCCTTCCCCGGGCAGCCTGGCCGAGCTGCATTCCAGGTGGCCCTCGAAGGCCGGTGGTGTCCACCTGGTGTCCTCTTTTGGGGCATGAGAGGCCCGTTGGAGCAGGCATGAGGTAGAGCCACACGGGCCTCCTCTGGGCTGCTGGTGCTGGTTCTGGTTCGGCCTCGCCTCCATCACGACCCAGCCACCGAGAGGCCCAGCAGCCGCCAAGCACCCTGGCAAGGACGCCGCACGTGGGCTCTGGGGGCAGACGGAGCCCTTGGGAAGCGGAGCTGGGCTGGGGAGGGGCACCGAGGAGGAGCCCATGTGGGAGCTGATGAGGGGGGGTGAGCAGGAGGGGACGGGGCAGGGCAGGCTCCTGTGGAGGGAGGGCCAGGGGACAAGGCTCCCCTGAGGAACCAGGAGGTCGCTGGGGGGCTGGCCGCCCTGAGAGCCCCAGGAGGCAATGGGGGTGCTTCTTGGAAGGACTCCTCAGGCCCCCTGGGAGAACAGGCGAGGGAAGCCGGGTGCTGGAGGGTCGGTTGGTGGCGGCAGCTGCTGCGGCTGGACCCGGGCTGTGAGGTTACCGGGGCAACGGGGAGCAGGTGGCATCCAGAGACCCCGTTAGTTGCTGGACTACAGACCTGACCCTAATGACACCCCTCGGCAGGGTGAACCCCAGGGACTGGCCAGGTCTTAAGGAGCAACCCCGAAGGCACAGTGACCCTTTTTTCTCCAACTTCTCTGATGTCAGCCGGGTCAAAGAACAGTACCGTGAGCACCTAGAACCGCCAGTCGTTAACGTTCTGCTTTTCCTTCTCCCGTGTACACGCGGACACATGCGTGCACTCGCACAGACGCACGCGCACACTTGCTGCTGTACAATTGCTGACATCACAACACCTCATCCCTAAATGCTCCTGCGTGCGTCCCCAAGAGCAAAAACATTCTCCTCGACGAACGCAGCATTTTTGCCTGTAGAGATGTTAACGATGACCCCATCATGCCATTTGGTATCTAACCCATGTCAGATCCCTACAACACTCCCCTGTCTTTTTTTTTTTTTTTTTTTTTTTACAGGATCCAATCAAAGTTCCTGTTCTCGGCTGTTGACCCTGGTCTTTGGTTTCTCCAACAGCCTCCCGTGACCCCTTCTGACCCACAGTGTTGGTTCCGGGGCAAGTCCAGCTATCTGGTGGGGCATCTTCTGCCCTGGGTTGGCCCAAGAGTTGCAGTTCCTTTGCTCTGCCTCTGTTTCACAAGCAGCTATACCAAAACAGGATTTGCATGCCAGAGAGCTTACCCATTGCAACTGAGCAATTAAATGGCTGTTTAAAAAATATGTGTATGGTGTTGGAGAAAGAGAAAGGGGGAGAGAGAAGGAGAAAAAAAGAGGAGAAAAGGGAGAGGGAAACGTGAATCAGTTGCCTCACACTCCAACTGAGCTCCATTTACCTCCTTGCCCGTGGGTGGACGTTCGGCGGTCCCGCCACCTCACAGTGAGGAGCGCCGCTGCTCTCCACACCTGGGTACACTTGGGGGGCACGTACGTTTTCATTTCTCTTGGGGACATACCTAGGGACCATTGCTGGGTCCTCTGGGTCCTCTGTTCAGTCACTCACCCTGCTTGTTTACTTACTGTCTCTGCCCGAACCCCGCCACATCTGTGCAGGGCATCAGCTGTCAGTACATGCCCTGTCCCAGGTGGGCACAGGGCCACACCAAAGGGGCCCAGTGCATCGTCATTAAATGGATGAGCTCCAGGACCCTCCCCATCGACACACCCTGGGGAAGAACTGCATGCTTCCTAGGTCAGGGGCTGGGCTCCGTGACTCTGTCTGGCCACCCACGTCTACCCTACAAGCCCAGAACAAGAGGCTTTGCAAAGAGGGGTGCAAACTCCTGCCATACATTTCGTGACCAATCCGTACATAATTGTGGATGCTCAGGGGTGGTTTGCTGGCGGCCTCCCCCGCCCCCTCCTTCAACTCAGGGGTGAAGCACAGCAGCTGCCCATCGAGCCTCTCCTGGCTCTCCAGGGAACCAGGGGGACCGTGGAGAAGACACGCACACAGATGGGAACTCCTGGGTGGGGGTCTCAACTATTGTTCACTCCTGCAGCCTGGACCCCAGGGTGGGCGGCCAGTAGCCACTTGTTGAGTGAACAGAGAATGGTGCTTACAGAGTGAATGAATGAGTGAGTGAGTGAATGAGTGAGTGAGTGAATGAATGAGTGAGTGAATGAATGAGTGAATGAATGAGTGAGCGAATGAATGAGTAAGTGAATGAATGAGTGAGTGAGTGAATGAGTGGAACAAATAGCTGGGCCTCCCACTGGTGGGGGGGGTGCACCCCACCTCAGACTGCAGCCAGGAAGCTGTGGGCAGGAACCAGCTTGCTTGGCTGTTCCTGCCTTTTTAAGGGATTATTAATTGTTCGTTAGAGGCGCATGCGTACCGCATGCTCCTGGGAGACGAATGCCAACATCACAGAGGAGGCAGACGCCCCCTTTCTCTCAGCTCCAGCCTCCTCTCGTCCCGGGGTGGAGTGTTTCCCTCTCCGTACATTTGATTCCGTAGGTGCGGGCCTGGGCCGGTCACGGGAGACAGCGTAGTTTCGTGATGTTGAACAAGCAGGTGGCATGACACGGCGTGTGTCGTTCTCGGGAACGGCGGGTCCCGGAGCTGCGTCCACAGAGCCCGCCCTCGCGCTCCCTCCTTGCTGCTTTGTGGGCCCGGGTGCCGGGTGCCCAGTCCCTTTCAGCCACGCCCCACCTGCTGTTCCTTCACGATGCTCCTAACTGTTTGTTCCTATAGAGAACGCACCAGCGAGCATCCCTCTGTCCACCTGCTGTGTCCCTGAGCCACTGCTGGTTCAGACTGATGTGGCCATACTTGCTGGATAATCCCTGTGGAAGAAGCCACCACCCGTGCGGCCTCTGCCTACAACCCGCCTGTTCTCTGAGCCCCACGTGGGTGAGCCCCAGAGGCAGTGGGAAGGGCACACTCTCGGGACGCGGGTCCTCTTCCCCACCTGGACGCCACCTCGGGTACTTGCCCAGCACCCACTATGCACCCAGCTGGCCCAGCACAAGGTACCGAGAGATGTCGGCAGCCTCATCCTTGCTTCCAGGGCTCCCAGGCTGCCCCACGCTGGCGTAGGTGCTGGGCCGCAGTCCCCAGGGAAGGGCTGGGTGGGTGGGCACCACTGCAATGGTGGCTGGAAGGTGTGACTTTGGTCAGAACCAGAGACCGCACACGACAGGGTCGCAATCACCTGGCACCCCTGCCAGCAGCTCAGGGCATCTGGGCAGCCTGTGCCCGGCTCCCCCACCCCTGTGCAGCCCAGAAGGGCCAGCCCACGTACCCCCCCCGGGTACCAACTGCTCTTTCACTCTTGCAGCTTCCGTCTCCTCAGCTGGGCAGCTGCAAAGGCCCCGTCAGAGCCCCACGGTGGCGGTGGGCTCGCAGGAGCCCCGGGGGAACCTTCCAGCACAAAGACTGTGTGCTGGGGAGCGAGGGGACTGCGCCGCCAACTTCAGAAGCCACCACAGTGCCCCACCCGCCACCTGGCTGAACGGGTGTCAGCAGGTGCATAGAAGTGCCCCGTGGGGACGGGCCGCCAAGAATTCCACTCCCGCTTGTTCCCGACGACCAACGCAGGGCATAATTTCCTGGAAATTGTCATTCTTGCTGGGTAAGGAAAGCTCATCATACCGCACGTGGGAACAAATGCCACCCCTGCCCTGAACACCAGTCCCTGGAGCCCCGCCCGGGCTGGCCTCAGCCCACCGCCCTCCAGGGACACCTGGGTGGGCTCAGGGCTACAGGAGGCGATTGGTGCCCGGGGAGCCAGGGCCCAGCCGGCCGCGGTGAGAGCTCTGGGGCAGGGAAGGCTGACATTTTCTCATGTGTGTGGGGGGGAGCAAAGGATAAACTGGGGCAGAGGGAAGGTGGGGACCCGAAGGGCTGGGGGACCAGGCAAGGCCCTGGGGAGGGAACTCGAGCTCTGAGCAGCGTGAACAGGGGCAGCTCGGGGAGCCAGCCTTGGGGGGAGTGGGCGAGCCGGCACTCCAGGTGGGCTGAGCGGGGGGCCTGCAGGTGCAGCCGGTTGGGCCGTTCAGGCCAGGAGGCAGGACCGGGTGAGGCCCCGGGCTGGCACCACCTTGGGGCCTGGTTGTGAGCAAGGGACAGACGTGGCAGGTTCCCAGCAGATCCCCAGGGGACCTCTGTTCCTGACCGCGGTCTCCCGGGTGCCTCCAGGGCTGGGGGTACGGTAGCTCCGGGCCAGCTGCCCCCTCTTCTCCTGATGGGGGAGCTCGATCAAGGTCAGCCCCACCAGGTGGGAGCGGCGCTGCCTGCCACCAACAGTGCAGAGGACGCTGGCGCTTATTCTCAGAAGGACCCACGTGCACCAGGCCGACGAAAAGGACAGAAACCTGGTCACAGGCTCCTGCGCACCCTGAAATAACACCGGCCAGTCGTTGGCTCGTGCCGTAAAAAGTCCAGGGACGTCAGGCCTGGCTGGATCCGGGGGCTGGAACAGGGCTGACAGGAATCTTCCCTGGTCTCTGCTGTCCTCTGGGTTGGCTTCATTCTCAGGCAGAGGGTCCCCAAGTGGGACGGGTTTGAGCCCACCCGGTCTCCACGGTGCGAGGGGGCAGCAGGCACTGGCAGTGGCCCTCCTCCCTAGACGGAGCCACGGAGGCGTGAGGTGCACGTGTGAAAACACTTTACAAGTCCTGGCAGCAGGGAGGAGCTGAGGGGGCACCACGGGGAGCCTGAGGCTGGTCCCGGCCTGTCCCCCCCTCCATGGGGCTCAGAGGCACCCGGGACCCAGCCAGCAGCAGGCCCACCCGCCTCAGGGAAGGAGATGAGAGCCCCCACCTTCTTCCGGGAATGCCTGGAATCTGGGCAGAGGCGCCGCCCGGCCCTTCAGCGAAGGCCTTCTCCTTCCCACCCTTCCTGTCTGCAGAATGGGGGCAGCGGGCTCCCCACCAGCACCCTGACACCGGTGCCCAGGGCACGACTGCCAAAGGCCCCAGGGCAGCCGAGGTGGCATCACCACGTTACCAACCCCCGAGCGCGATCAAGGGAGGCTGAGCGCTGTGTCCTTCCAGGGGACAGTGGGGCCGGCCTCCGAGTCTTTCGGAGCCTCAAACCCCCTCAGAGGAACAGGCTCCCCAGAAGCCTTCAGGAGCCGAGCTGGAGGGGCCAGGAAGCCTTGGATTCCCTACATCTGTTTCAGCGGAAACTTCTGGGAGGCTCGAGGGGAAGGAAGCACAAACAGCCAGGCGGGCGGCCCTCCGAGCGCTGCGGGACTGAGTCAGCCACGGGGGCACCCAGCGCGGATCAGGACCCAGGGGGAACCAGCGCTTTATGCCCCTCAGTTCTGCACAGTAAAAGGAAGTGTCCCCCCTAAGTGAGAACTAATTGGCTCCTGGCTGGTGTCTGGGGCTGCCTCTGGCCTCGTGGGGGAACGGGGGGCTGTTCCCCGGGGGACAGGGTGGACATCCACGTGGCCCACACGCTGCTGGACGGTCAATCCCCGACCCCGGCTCAGCCTGCGTGCAGGTCCCTGGCCCTCCGCTGAGGGGCGGCCCCCATTCCTGGTTGCATCTTGCTGCCAGAGGCTGGGTCTCGGTCAGCCGGACACCCACTCTCCGGCCCCAAACAAGCAAGGGGCTGGCAGGTCCACACGGCCCAGCCCTAACGTCCAGCCCCAGCGTGGCCCCTCTGGCCAAAGCCACTCAGCGCTCCTTCCAGCAGGCGGTGTCTCGGACCCTCGGACTCTGCTCAGCCAGGAGGCCCCTTGCCCTGGGACACCAGGGCCTCTAGCAGAGGCCTGGCCCTGGTGTCTGTCCCCCGGCCACACTGCCACAGTGCAGCCACACACCTCTGGCCCCTCCCTGCAGAGCCCCTGCAACGGCTGCCCCCTTCCAGGCTCCCGCTGAGCATCGCCTGCTGCCCACCCTTCCTCCGGAAAGGTGCCCTCCCTCCGCCCCCCAACACATGCTCTTGGGGGCGCTGCTCCTCCCTCACTGTAGCCCACGGCCTGGCAGAGGCCACCCCGGCAGGTGGGCACACGACTGACCCCCGGGATGGAGTTCCGGGCTATTCTGACAAAGTAGCTGGTCGGAGACAGCTGAGCTCCCCAACAAGGTTGCAGCCACAGGTAGTGGGGTTCGGGCTTCCATCTGCTGGGGACCCAATACCTCCCCTGTGGTCTGCAGAGGGTGGGGCGGGCCTCAGCCTTGACCGAGTGGGGCTGTGGCTGTACCCACTCGAGCAGGAGCTGTGGACGCTGGGGTGCGTGCACCTGGGAGGCTGGCGTGAGGAGCCGTCAGAATACCATCGTGCAGACAGGGAATGAGCTCCGTCTTGGTCTGCACGCTTCAGTCTTCCACGCGTGGTCTCCGAACTTTTTTCACGTGCCAGATAACCCCTGCAGGGGCCAGCGCTGCCCCAGTCCCCCTGCTGCCCTCTCTGTTTTGGGGCAGGGGGTCCTGATGTCACAGTCTCCCCACCCTGCACGCCCCACCGGGCTCAGCCCCATGGAGCGCTGTCCACCATGCCTCACGGGGGCCTCACACCAACCCTGCTTGCTGGAGGGTCTTGTCTTTATTTCTCAGCTGTCACAGTGAATCCTCAGAGGGGAGGTCACTGGTCCAAGGTCAGCTCAGGTAGAGCTGAGATTTGAACGTCAGCCAGAGGGAGTTCCTTGCTTCCTTCCCTCCTGGGTTATGCATGTGGTCTGCACCTCCAATCCACCTCCTAGTGACCCTGGGATCCTTGGCCCTCTACTATCTGAGCCTCAGTTTGTCCATCTGCAGTGTGGGGCTAATGCTCCCCTCCAGCTCCCCGGAGGGTGCTCTTTGGGGCCTAAGAAAGCACCCTAAACTAGCCCCGTGTTGTGCCACAGAGACCCCCTTCGTGGCATTCAGGGGGATTCTGCTCCCGCCGTTAGGGACCTGGGAGACCCTGCCGGGCCCCACTCCCCAACTTCCTCCAACAGGGGGCCCGCAGCAGCGAACACGCTGGTTTCCCAGCGCAGACGTTCCTCGGGACCGTGGAAGCTCTGAACCACACGAAGCGGAGAAAGCGCTGGGCAGAGGCTTGGAGCGTCTTTCCTTCCCTGGGTGAGGACACCCCACGTCAGGATAAGTGTGTTCTGTGTGTTTGCGTCCCGCCGTCAGGAGCAGGAGGCAGCAAAATGTTGCTCTTCAATGTGTCAGTAAAACAGCGCGCACGCGGATCCTGGCTTTTCCTGCCATCTGCCTCGTTTGACATTGTTTTTCATACCAGCTTCGTGCATTCCTTGTACAAACATCCTTCGGGGTGTCTGTTGATTTATGCTATAGTTGCTCTGGTATTTGTGTTAAAATAGCATTTTAACACTCGGAAATATTATAGCTATTTATTCCGTCCTGATTTTTTTGGCATTTGACAAGCGCACGTCTTCCAAGGCCCTAGTTTTCAAGTGCGGGTGTCCGGGGGGAGGTGGGGCTGCGGGCTGGGACGGGGCGCCTGGAACGGCCCGGGGCAGGGCCCAGCTGGGCCCATCCCAGGCGCCGACCCATGAGCCCCTTGGGTCAGACCTGCAGTGACGCAGGGCCGCCCGTTACCCACGGTGGAGAAGAGTTCAGGCAAAGGCAGGTCTTCACAAAGCTCCATTTGCTCGGCGCAAAGGCCTGGCTTTCTTCCGTTTTGAATCTCGGACTTTCCATTCTCCAGGGACTGGAAGGGACCGTGGGCGATAGGGTGTTTTCTTCTAGATCAGCTTCCCTTGGAAAAATCCTAAGTTCTCCAGTTGGGGTTTTGGGGAGAAGAGGGTAGTTTTAATGCGAAATTCATAAATCTGGGGCTCACCCGTGCCAAGCTGGGGGTGCACACCCCGCAGAGGCAGAGGCCGGGGCCGGGGTGAGGCCCGGGATGGGGGTCCTCACACTGTGCAGGGGACGTAGTGTGCAGGGCGCCTGCAGCCGGCTGGCACGTGGATAAGCCTTCTGCCACCACCACAGATGGGACAGTGAGCCAATATGCAAATTGGAGGCTGTTTTGCTAACACGTTAAAGATTAACGTGCTTTTCCTGGCTGTGGCAAGATGAGTTTCTTTCTAAAAAAGAACCAGGAGAAAGGGGCGCAGCCTGTCCAGGGCAGGAGCAAGGTGCTGGGCAGCCCCTCAGCTCACCCCCCAACCCCCATCGCCTGTGCCCCTTCCTGCAGGCTGGTAGCTTCTCGTCCCCTTTTCTGAAGACTCAGCCCACCTCGGCCGGGTGGTGCAGGGGTGCGGAGTGTCAGTCATCCCTATGCCAGAAGGTCTCAGGTTCAATCCCTGGTCAGGGCAGGTCCGTAGGGTGCGGGTTTGATCCCAGGTCAGGGCGCGTACAAGTATCACACAGTGCTCAGTGCTTCCCCCTGCAGCCCGGCTGCATACCCCCAAGAGTGGCTGCCGCTGTCCCCATTTCACAGAGGGCTAAACTGAGGCACGGAGAGAGTCAATCGCCTGCCTGAGGCTGCACATTGGCAAAGGGGGTTTGCGTCCAGGCAGAGGGGCTCCAGAGTCGGTCTCTAGCTCCACCACTCACCCACCCAACGTCTCCCCCACCCCCCGACCCGCGGGCAAGCCCCCTGCTTGTTGGGATGCAGCCCCTGCAGCTTGCGCCGGCGGGCAGAGCGGGGTGCTGAGGGTCTTTGCGGGTTGAAGTGAGCTCTCTCTAAGTGTAATTTTTGCAAAATGGGGCACAAGGTGGGGACCTGGTCAGGGAGCCTGAGCTCCTAACAGGAGTGGCTGCAGATGCCATCGGGCCGGGCAGGGTGAGGGGGCTGCTGGAGGCCTGGGTCCCAGTTTCTTCCTGAAGATAGTCCAGTTGCCCTCTGATGGTCCAGGAGAGAAAGGACCTGGGGTCGCACCTGTGAAGAAGGGCCTTGGAGTGGGCCCAGGTGGACAGGTGGGCACTTCAGGGCCCTCCCACCCCCCGCCCCATCTGCCCGCAGCAGACTGAAGCCCGGATGAGCTCCTCCCAGGGCCCCTGAGGGTGAGGGCCAGTGGCGCCTCCTAACCCAGGCCAGGCTAGGGCAAGAGACCCTGAGGGTGGCTTTCTAGTTTACTGACGCGGAACCAGGACCATTCCTAGGAGACTTCAGAACTGTGGTATTTGTGATGGCCCTTCCCACCCACACCCTGGGGGCAGCCAGGGTGGGAGGGCGCCGGGCTGGCTGCAGAGGGGACAGGCTGGTCTGGCCCAGCGAGGCTCCTGCCCCTCCCGGCTGCGGGCCTCACTTTCCTTATCTGTCAGCTGGGCACAGTGATCTCAGAGCTTTGCTGCTTTGTGTTTGGGACGCAGATTCCAATTTCCAGCAGGGCCCTGGCCCCAGGGTGACCTCAATCACATTCCAGGAGAGGCTTCACCTGTGGGCGCGGCCGGGTGCAGGGGCCGTGCAAAGGAGGCCGCCTGGGACCCCACTGCCCCCATCATTTCCCTCGCAGGCCCCACCACGGTCAGCATGGGTGTTTTATCCACCGCCAGCCTCCGGTGACACCCTGGAAACATCCCTGCGGTGGGCAAGTTGCCGGGACACTGTCCAGCGAGCAATGCCTCCCAATAATCCTGGCCGAGGACACCCGGCCAAACCCCTGCCCATGGGACCCCTGAAGGGCCCACCCCGGGCCTCGGGTCCCCCCGGGAGCCCGGGCGTGGTCAGCAGAGGCTGTGTGCTGCCGGCCCTGCCCGGGGGCAGGACACGGATGCCAGTTTGTGCTCAACACACGTCAGGTGCTGCAGTGGTACCTGGCTCAGGGGGGTGGCCCCTCACTCTCCCCTGGCCCCCGCATTATCCCACTTCTGCTTGAGGACCCCGTGCATGTCCAGGGCCGGCCTCGCTCCCAGGGCCCGAGGGCGGGGCAGTGGGGCTGGCAAAGCGCACCCACGCAGCCACGGGGAGCCGCCGGGCGATGGCGCCAGGTTCGGGAGAATACAAACAGTATGGCCAGGCTCCCGCGGACCAAGGTGCGGCTGAGCTCAGCGGCCCAGGGGCTGTGGGGGGACAGCTGGTGAACGTCTGTGTCAGGCCCACGGACACGGGCTGCCCAGCTCAGGACCCACTACCTTCTGCCTGGCCCGGCGGTCCCCCATCTCCCTCTGGGAGTGGCTGCCGGGAGGAATGTGCCTCCCCAGGAGGTGACAAGGGGCAGGTGTGGTCTCCCTGCTCTCAGAGGAGAGGCAGCTGGGGTGCGCAGAGTGCTGGCCCCTGGCCTGCGGGGACACAGCCTCCAGGCCCTGTGCTACACGGCCACCAAAATGCTGGGGGGTGGGGGATGGCAGGCCTCCTGGTAGGGTGACTCAACCCTGGTTCCTTTGTCCCTGCAGATGGGGCCTTCGCTGGTGTGTCTGGGTCACCCCCCACGGAGAGGTCCACAAGTCCCCTCCCTGTTCCACTGCGAGCGGAGTCAACAAGACGTTCAGTGACCTCTGTAACTGGTGGAAATGGCGGGTCCCAAGAACATGCCAGAAAGGAAAGGTGGAGTCACAGGCGCTGAGCCCGGACTTCCCGCTCTCCGGGGCTGCGGGAGCGCTGAAGGCTGAGTGCACACGCGGAGGCCCACACAGCAGGCCTGAGAACGCACAGTCCTCTCCCAGGGTGGCAGGGTCCTCGTCCATGAGAGGCCAGTCTGGATTTCCCCTGGTTCAGAACACCCTCGTCCGCCCCAGAGACCCTGAGCAAGAGCGCCGGCCCCTGGTGTCCCCATGGTTTCCCTGGGTGACTGTGGCCAGGGTCGGCTGTGAGCCCAGGGGACAGCACTGGACAGGGACCTGCCCCAGCCTTGGCTCCCCCCAGCCAGGAAGGGGCTTCCGTGCTGTTTCACTTCCCAGCCTGGCCAGCTGGGGGCACTCCAACCCCACGCCCACACAGACCCCGCCAGCCCAGCCCCGCTTCTTCACTCCATTTCCTGTAAGTCAGCCCTGCGGTTCCCAGCAGCCAGGGAGAGCGGCAGTTGTTTTGACTTCATTGCGTGAAAAGGCAGTTGCATCCACAGGTAGGCAAGTCCCTGCAGTTGGTTGGTTTCTTTTATTCTCGGGCCGTGTCATCTCCAGTCTCACCCATCCTGCCAGGAAGGGTAGGTGGCCTGGCCACGTGCGGGGTTTTGCAGGCCAGGGTGTGGGTCGCAGCAGGGCACTGGCCTCAAGCCAGCACGTCTGGGGTCTGCGGGGTCCGGCTGCCCAGGCACGTTGCATTCACCCTCCTCACCCCCCAGAGCCAGCCCGCGGGTGGCTGGTCCCCTGCACAGTCAGGAACCCGACACCTGCTGGGGGCCCCAGGGTGGGCCAGGCCAGCTCGGTGACCTAGTCCTGAGTCCTGTGTTTCCTGAGCCCAGGTGCCCTGTCACCAAGAGGACACTGGCTGGGACTTTCCACCCCCTGCCAGGCTTCGCCTCACTTGTAAGCAGGCAGTCACTCCTTCCCTTGTCCCAGGTGGAAGGTCACTCAGGTGGCGGAGGAGTTCCACCTGATCCACTGACCCAACACTCTTGAACTCTCCCCTGGCAGGGTCCCTCCTCGCCTGCCACCATGCCCATTGCAATGAGAGACGTCATAATGCTGCTGTGCTCCATTTGTGCCAAGAAGAAAATGAAAGTGCCTGTCAAGACTTCTAGCTTTAATTTTTCACTCACCGTATCTGGGGCCTTCCTTGGTGGCTTGGTCGGTGGCCCACCAGGAATAGCCGTTGGTGAGTGTGACAGCCCCACAGGGGCAAGTGGCCTGGTGGGGGAGGGACCTCGGCCTCAGGTTCACAGACCCCTCGGGTCAGTCTGTGTCCTGCGTGAGGAGGGTCACACTGAGGTCGCCTCTGTGAAATGACTGAGTGTGCAGACTGTGTCCCTGTGAAGACAGGCTGCATGTCTGTGTCTCATGTGCAGGGCGTCCCTGGAGGATGCCCTGCCCCAGGGAAGCGTCCTGCTGTCTGAAGACCTCAGGGTGTCCCTTGGGTGGCCCCCATCCCACATCATCATTACGGGTCACCTCAGGAAGGGCACCCACTAGGAGCAGGTGCTCTCTGGCTGGTTCTCATCAGCTGCTCAGAGAAGGTCCCTGTCCCCAGGTCACACAGTTCAATGCTGCAGAAGCAGTGGAGTCCCACCTACAGGGTCACGTCCCTCACTTTGCCACCTGCTTCCTTGTGGGCACTGGCTTCTGGCACGGGCTGAAGTTGGAGGATTTTCCCATGGTCCCTCCAAGGGATGGTGAAGTTGCTTCCCCTGGATTGGGAACAGGGGGTTTCCTGACCCCCCCCCCCCATAGGCTGTGACAAGAACCACAGGCTGAGGCTTGATGTGAACTCAGGTGGATGTCCCGCCTGACCTGCGACAGGGCCTGCAATGCTCCCTGCAGCCCCAGGCAGCTTGAAGCTGGCCTCTCTCCACTGGGCAGGGTGGGGAGGGTTCCCGGTGCCTCCCGGAGTGGGTGCCTGCCAGGCCGGCCTGCACAGCTATGCTCTTTCGGGTAAACCTTTTCCTTTTGAACAGCATGCAATTGACAGGGATGTTACAGAGACAGTGGACAGAATTCCCGTCCACCCCGGTTTCTTGTTCCTGATGCCCCTGTCTGATGCTGCCAGGCACCCTCGTCAACACTAGAAACTGGCGCCAGCTTGTGACTATTCCCCGGACCTTCACATCACTGATCCTCTTCTGTCCCAGGACCCAGCTCACGTCACCACATGGGGTTTCCTAGCATGTGTCCTAGGTCCCCGGGTCTGAGACGGCCTCTCCGACCCCGTTGGTTCTTCACATCCTTGTCCCTATGGAGCCACCGCAGCCAGGGCCTCTGTGACATAGAGGACACCTCCTGAGCGGGGTTTCTGGTGACAGGGACAGGCTGCAGTTCTCTGGCTGGAAACCCACCGAGGGGAGCTCCCCATGCCGTCCTCCACTCCTGGGACACGGGACGTCGTCAGCACCTCTGAGGCCGTGTTCACCTTGGTCACCTGGTTAAGGCCACATGTCCTCGCCATGAAGTCAGGGCCATGCCTTCTGCTCTCTGTTCTCTCTGTGACAGCCACTGCACCCTGCAGGACCACCGCTCCAAGGCCCCATGCGTGAAGAGGGCCCCACTCACCGAACCTTCCTTTTCTTCCAGGGAGCATCATGGGGGCGCTTGCAGGGGCCATGATGAAGCCCGAGCCCTTTCAGCCTGCCTGTAAGGTCCTCCAGAGGCTGTCGGGTGCCCAGCAGCAGCAGCTGGTAAGCAGGGTCAAGACCGTCATCTGGAACCTGGACTGGATAGAAAGAATGGAGCTGATAAGGCTCGTCATGGGCAGTGAATAGCTGCAGCAACAGCTCGAGAATCTGCTGGTGGCGTTCTTCCGCCAGGAGCTTAAGATGGAAGTGCAGTATGAGGTCCAGTAGCTCCTAGGGCAGGGGCAGCACGGGAGGGCCACAGGTCACCCCTTTCCAGGTCATGGCACACGTAGTCACTAAAGGTCAGTGGCATGCCAGAAAACAAATTGTGACTTTTGTCGATGGGAGAAACAAAATAGATGTAATTTTGATTCACTCATACCGGTCATCTATGATTGTGTTTGTGGTTGTCATTTTTTAAAATATATTTTATTCGATTCCCCAGCCAGGGCACATAACCAGGTTGCAAACCAGGTCTCCAGTCAGGTCTGTGGCTGGAGGCAGGTGAAAAGCAACCATACGTTGATGTCTCTCTCCCTCTCTGCCTCTCTCCCTTCCCCTCTCTCTAAAAATAATGAAATAAAATCTTTTCTTTTTTAATAAATAAATAAATAATAAATATATTTTATTGATTATGCTATTGAGTTGTCCCAACTTCTTTTCCCTTTGTTCCCCTCTGCCCAGTACCCCATTCCCTCTAGCAATCCCACCCCTCTTAATTCATGTCCGTGGGTCATGCATATTAGTTCTTTCGCTTCACCCTTTCCTATTTGATTCTTTACTTCTCCCTATGTTGTTCCTACCAGTTAATGTTTCCCAATCTCTGTACCATTTCTCCATTTCTCCCCCTTCTCCCTCCCATCTGATAACCCTCCCAATGATCCCTATACCTATGATTCTGGTCCTTTTCTGGTTGTTTGCACAGTTTGTTTTTGTTTTTTATTTTTTAGATTCTGTTGTTGATAGTTCTGAGTTTGTTGTCATTTTAATGTTCATAGTTTTGATCTTCTTTTTCTTAAATAAACCCCTTTCATATTTTATGTAATATCAGTGATGATGAACCCCTTTAGCTTTACCTTGTCTGAGAAGCACTTTCTCTGCCCTTCCATCCTGAATGACAGCCTTGCTGGATAGAGTCATCTTGGTTGTAGGTCCTTGCTTTTCATCACTTTGAGTACTTTTTGCCAATCTCTTCCTGCCTGCAAAGTTTCTTTTGAGTAATCAGCCGACAGTCTAATGGGGACTCCTTTGTAGGTAACTCTGCTTTTCTCTTGCTGCTTTCAAGATTCTTTATCTTTAACCTTTGCATTTTAATTATGATGTGTCTTGGTGTGGTCCTCTTTGGGTCTACCTTGCTTGGGACTCTCTGTGCTTCCTGGGTTTGTATGTCTACTTTCTTCACCAAATTAGCAAGGTTTTCCTTTATTATGTTTTCACACAAGTTTTCAATGTCTTGTTCTTCTTCTTCTCCTTCTGGCACCCCGACGATGTGGATGTTGGCATGCTTAAAGTTGTCCCAGAGGTTCCTAAGCCTCTCCTCATTTATTGTCAATTCTTTTTTCCTCATTCTTTACTAGTTGACTGCTTATTTCTTTCTTAAGTTCCAAATCA
Organism: Noctilio leporinus; assembly: GCA_004026585.1. NCBI lineage: Eukaryota > Metazoa > Chordata > Mammalia > Chiroptera > Noctilionidae > Noctilio > Noctilio leporinus. Next base: position 143,833 of record PVIW01003746.1, read on the forward strand.
TTGATTTGAACCCCATTTTCCTTCCCCTCACCTTTAGTTTCATGTAGATTTTCCTTTGTTTCACTTGGCAGAGCCTTCACGTCTTCCCTTCTGCCTTTGCTGTACTGAAGCAGGTCTGTCAAGTCTGTGAGCATCTTTATCACCAGCGTCGCGAACTCTGCGTCTGTTAGGTTGGCTGCCTCATTGTCGCTGAGTTCTCCCGCTGGGACCTTGATCTGTTCCCTCCTTTGGGCCACCCTTCCCTGTCCCCTCAGCTTGGCAGCTTCCTGTGTGCGCCTCTGTGTCTCAGGTAGAGCTGTGGCACCTGTTACATTGTAACATTTGCTCAGCACTCGCCCCGTTTCCAGGCACTTCTGCTCCCACTTCCCGTACAGGACAGGCGCTTCTCTAGCTGTCGTGGTTCCCAGAGTGGGTGGGTCTGCAGATGTTCCAGGACCGTGGGGGCCTCTAAGCAAACGGACTCTGCTGAGAGACCGGCAGTTTCCTCCCCCGTCCCAATCCCACTGGTTTTCAGTCAGGAGCCATGAGGCTCTGTCCCCTCCCTGGGGCTGGGCCCGTGAGCTGCTCCATCTGGCCTGGTGCTGGGAGCCTCCCCAGGTGTCCCTCCCGACTTTTATAATATGTGACTGTGCTTTCCACCGGCCAGCCATGTCACAGCTGCCCCCACCACCCCACGTGCTCTGTCCCGGCTGCACCCTCCCACCGTCGGGGTGAGCATTCCTCCTTTACAGCTTCGTTGGACTTCCATGTAGCTGGATTTTCTGGAACTTCTGCTTGTCTCCAGTTTTGAGAGGGTCGTATTTCTTCTGAGTTTCGGAGGGAGAAGCAGCGCGTCTACCTCCACCTCCACCGTGGCGGGAAGTCCTGTTGTCACTTTTTTTTTAACTTGACCATTTAAAGGGAAAGAGGTTGGCACCCCTGGCTAAAGAGGCAGGTGCTGCTTGTTTTAAAAATCCTCCTGGCACAGTGGGTTTGCACACACTTATTTCACGCCATTACCCCGGTCCTGTTTCGGCCGGTGAATCAAATAACTGTCACCCACGCACCCACTTAAACAGTAATGCCTTTCTTACCCCCAACGACACCCACCCCAGGGAGAGCTGCGTGTGTCTGCAAATCCACGCCTTTCAGCGGTCTCCCCTCAGCACGCCCATGACACAAATCGGTGGAGAGCAACTTACTTCATAGGTTCATTCTTTCACACCGCTCTGACCATCATGACGGTTCATGGGTTGGTTTGCGGGAAAAGGGGAGCTCTTAGGAATTTATCCGGGTTGTCTCCACAGCCCGTGTTTATGTCCAAGGGTCCCTATGGAAATGGAGTCGAATGTGACTCCTGGGCCCTGCAGGTTTCTTCTCCGCCCTCTGTCAGGGAGTCTGCGCGGTGTTCACAAGGGTCTGCTAACCAGGTCGGCGAACGGGTTCGTTTTCGTGACCCGTGTCTGCAGTCCCTGGTGGCATTGGCGTGCGTGCAGGCAGGCCCAGCTGGTGCGGGCCAGGGAGAGAAATGCTGAATTTTTAGCAGTTCAGGTTTATTTTTAGGCACTGATGGGTATTTTTAGCTCCCCAGTAAATGAGTCCATCAGAAGGCCATGTGTGAAACATTCAGCATGTAAAAATTAGGAACAGAAACCTGAGGCCACCTGTCCAAACTAGGCAGCACGGACCGCCGGCCCTAGCCCCCCACACCCCCCCAGACAGATGGGGCCCTAGGCTTGCCACTCTCTGTCCTCTGATATCTGCCCTGTCTCTGTCCTTGCTTGAGTGGCACTGACCCCGGCCTGCAGGCCGGACGGCAGTGACCCTCTGGGAACCGGGAGCCGTGGAGGTGGCCCAGAGGGCGCGGTCAGCGCTGGGCCTTGCTTCGCAGGGAAGGAGCGTCTTTGCTTTCCGAGGTCCCACATCCCTGTCCTCCAAGGCTCTGCCCCGCTGAGGCCAGGGCCGGGGGTCAGAGGTGACTTATTTGCCACATGGGCCCACGTGCTGGCCCAGCGTACCTGTTCACACCGGCTTCTGTTTATTCCCGACTGACGGCCCTGGGAAAAACTAAGCTGACCTGCTGTTCACCATAGCAGCGATCCCGTAATGCTGACCCTTCATTAAAGACGGAACCACCCATCTGTCCATCTGTCCACCATCATCCACCTATCTACCCATTTATCCACTTGTCCCCCTCCACACCCATGGGTTCACCCACCCACCACCCTTCCTCCCACCCATGATCTCCCATCTATCTATCTAGCTGTCATCTGTCTCACCCCTCTAATACCTCTCACACCACCTGACTTACTCCCCTCCCCTCCTGCGCTGTTACCTGAATTGCCTTCTTGGACTTGGGGGCCCCCCTCTCTCAAGTGGGAAGCTTTCTTGTGCTTCCTGCACAGACCAGCGGGGAGACCTGGCTGGACCGCTGGGGGGACCTGGGGGGTGTCACAGAGTAAAGGCGAACCCCGTCATGGAAGAAGCAGTTGCTGCAGAGGTCGGGGGTGGCTGAGCTCGTGGCTGTGAGGGGCCCCTGAGGCCCCAGCCTGTGGAACCCTGAACGGGACATAGGCGACAGCCCACAGGTGGCCCTCACCTGCCAGATGCTCCTCCTAAATGATGCTGATGCCGCCGCCCTGAGGAAAGTGAGGGGTCGAGGTCTTTCAGGCTTGCTTTCACCAGGGCTGCGGATTCTTCCATTTTCTGGGCTGGGGGGACAGGCCCCCGCTGCGGGGGCTGCTCTGCCTCAACGCGGGCTCACACCGGCCGCTCTCCCCGCCCCGGGGGGACACGAGTCCCGCCCCACGCAGTCCCCCTTCCCGCAGGCGCCCGACTCTGCGGCAGGAAGCCCCCCTTCTGCCTCTCCAGCCTCGCCTTTGGGGGTCCACCTGTCATTCCCCGACGGAGGGGGCCCCACGACTGACGCGGGGCGCCGGGGGTGAGCTGGGGCTGTGGCCTCACTGCAGAAACGGCGCGGCGGGGACACGGGGGCAGCGCGGTGCGCACGCCCCGCGCGACGGGAACCGAGCCCGCGGCGTCGCGATTTCCCGGCCTCTCGCGCCCCCTGGCGTTGGCCCGGGATCGCCGGCCCCGCCCGCCCGCCCGCAGGGAATCGGCGTGGCGGAGCCGGGTTTCCGCCGAGCGCTTCCGTCCGCCGATTCTTCTCCAAGCGGAAGTCGTCGGCAGGTGTTTGGATCTTTGCAGGGCGCGTCCGTGCCCCGGGAGTGTAAGCTCACGCAGCGTTTTCTAACAGAGATTTTATTCATTATTTTTAGAGAGGGGACGGGAAGGGGGAAGAAAGGGAGAGAGGCATCCGTGTGTGGTAGCCTGTCACCTGCCTGCAGCTGGGGACCTGGCTGGGGACCTGGCTATGTGCCCTGGCTGGGAATCGAACCAGCGACCTTGGCGTTCGCAGGCCGGCGCCAATGCACTGAGCCACCAGCCAGGGCGATCAGCAGCACTTTACGCCACACGTGTCCTGCAGGGCCCGTGGGGCCCGAGGAGCACAAGGTTCCCACCGCACCGACATTGATTTGCACAGGTGAACAGGCAGGAGGGCGTGAGACCAGCGTCCAGCAGGGGTGCGGGGGAGACAGGTGCCCGCCTGCCTGGGCCCCTCATCAGAATTGATCAACCCGCCTGGCCAGAGACACAGGAGACGCGCTGCTTATCCTGTGCCCACGCCGACTTCGCGCACCTGTGCAGGTGGGGGGACCCGTCCCCGCGGCTCCTGAAATGATCAGGGTTGGCTGGGGGTGGCGGCCGACCCTGCATAATTCATATGCAGGAGAAGAGGTGGTTTTGGGTGAGGTTCTGAAAGGAATTTAGTAAGGGCGAAATCTGGGTTTTAAGTGATGAGAAGGAATTTAAAAAAAAAGGAAAAAGAAAAAAGGTGTGAATTTAGCACCAGACTGCAAAGGACAGAAGAAGTTGTTGTATTTCTATCTGAGACGCTCCGAATCTCCCCTGCCCCCCTGCGTCCCCTGAGCCCCCTGCGGGGGCGCTGTCCCCGCGCGCCTCTCTGGGGGCCCCTTTCAGAGCCCCGGCCCCAGTGCGGAGGCGGACTGGCCCACACCCGCGTGTCCGGAGACTCACTCGGGACGGGTTTGCTTTCTCAAGGTGACATTTCTTGCCGTGCAGGCCTGCCTGTGCATCTACATACGACAACCACGAGACACCGCTGTTTGAGAAAACAGGAAACGCGCACAAGCCCAGGGAGAAGTGATGGTGCCTAGTTCACGCTGGGACTGAGGCGAGCAGAGCTCACCGATACTCACTGCTTCCCTTTCCTGAGCTCCTGCCTGGACCCCCCTCTGCCCAGGCCTGCCTGGGGGAGCTGCCTGCTGCTGCTGGCTATGGGAAGGGGGAGTCCAGGAAAAGTGGGGGTGGGTCTGGCTGGGCGAGAGAAGCAAGAGGCCAGATAAAATGGGGCAAACCTGGTGCCATTCCAGGGCCTGAGCATCGCCCGGTGTCCCCAGGGGGTGGGCATATGTGAGTCTCCGCTTTCCTAGCAGAAAGATGGCCCAGCCCATGGGGTCCCTGTCCCCACTGGCTTCCTCCCTGACGGCAGGACGATATTCCCTCAAAGCCTTGAAGTCTGCAGTGGAGACAAGGGGGCACCCAAGACCCCTCTCCCAAGGAGGCTCTGCTGGGAGTTCCAAAGTGGGAAGACTCCCTGAGCATGCTCTTCTCTGTACTTACAGCAGGCACACGTGTGTGTGCATGTATGTGTGTGTGTGCACCACCCTCGACCTTCCTGCCTTCACAGGCCCTCAGCCTCCGCCACCCCGCAGGTACTGTGCAGGTCTCCCCCCAGTGGAGAGTGGGCTCTGGGCGGAGCTGAGGCCAGGGGTCCGGGCTTCCGCGCTGATTCTGCTTCTGAGGGTGTGGCCACTGGAGGTCCCTTCCTCCGTCTAGTTCTTGGGGAGCCTAAGGAATAGCTGCGAAATGGGGGGGGGACAGAACCCCAAACAGACCAAAGTTCAACACCCCCCCCAAAAAAAAAAAACGTCAAAACCCCAACGTGTCATTAAACTAAAAACTACTGAGGAGGAAAGTAATTTCCAGCCTACGAGCAATTTGAAACGAAAACTTCAGAATCATAAAAGTGACGCTCCCATCATTTTCTGTCGTAAAACATCTATTATGCCAATACGGCAAGTACGATAAAAGCCCCATTGTTCCAGAAACAGTGTCAGGACGGGAACAGGATAATTCCAGAAATCCTTGCGTGAGAATCGCACGCGCAACAGACCCTCGGGAAGTCACTCCCCTCAGGTCGGAGGTGCGTGTCCTGGACACCGGGAGTTCTTCAGCAGGACCGGACATGGAAGACAAGGGGAATTTGTGTTGTTTGTATCCTAAGGATTTTGTAGCAGCCGAGCCTTTTGGACCCCTTTGGGGCCCCCTGTCACCGGCTCTGAGCCCCACATTTTATCTGCAATACAAAAATCTAACGGCAGATTTTGAAGTAGGGCATCACTATATTCTCCCAGCCAACGGGCTGGGGGGACTCTCAGTTCTATCGAGTTCCTTTCATACGTTCTCAGAATGTCTAGCTTTTCAAACAGCAGGTGCACATGGGTCCCACGGGTCCCATGGGTGCTGCCCACCCTCCTCCTCACTGGCCCTGGGCCAGGCGGCGCAGGTCTGATTTCACTTGGCCTGTGTGTTGGATGGTGCTTTGGGGGAACTGATGAAAATCCCACAGGAGCCAGAGGCCTGAGAGCCACTTCTTGTCCCCACTGCTGACTCAATGGCTCCGTCCCGGGACCCGGAGGAGACGCCCCAGCCCCAAGGGAGCTGCCCACCCCTGGCGCAGTGAGCACGCTGTGTGGGGCAGAAGGATGACAAGGGGACATGACGGCCACCGGCAAATATTTGGCAGATGTGAACACCCAGGAAGAAGAGGAATGAATTCCTCAGAAGAACCGTGATGGAGCCAGGACAGGCTCCCTGCCAGGCCCGAAGCCACCGGTCCCTCAACCCATTTCAGAACTAGCCCTGCACACACAGCAGGCAGGGGGCCGCCAGTCCTCTGCGCACAGCACCCGGGCAAGACATCTCCCATTGCCTGTGCTCCCACAGTCACCCCCGCAGCCTGCACCTGGGCCCTGGGCCGTAGGTTGAACCGTGTTGTCCCCAAGGCTACGATGCAGCCCTGACCCCGGGGCTGTGACTGTGACCTTACTTGGAAACGGGATCTTTGCAGATGTGAGCACGTGGAGGTCAGGGGGCCCTACTCCCATGGGACTGCATCCTTGTAAGGAGAGGGGACCCTCAGGGAGGACGGCCGTAATGACAAGGCTGGCCTGCAGCTGCAAGCCCTGGGGGGCTGAGGACAGGCGCACCTGCAGGCACTGGATGGGCAGGTGGGGGTGCCCCGCCGACACCTTGGACCTCTAGTCTCTGGGACCCAAGTGGGTGTCCTGTTAAGGGGCCAGTCAACTAATCCCTGGTAAGAGCCCCAAGGTGTGCTGAACACGTGGCAGATGAAAGAAATGGAATGTGTCCTGGGGGTGCACCTGGGGACAAGGGGGACCTCCTTCGCCTTGGGATATGGACTCAGAGGCCCTTCAGAAGCGCATCCTGGGCCCAGGATGTGGGCTAGGAGCCTCTCCTGACCCCAAACCCTGGTTCTGTGGGTGTCTGGCTGCAAGCCTGGGTCGGGACCCCAGGAATCCCTGCATGCTGCCCCCTTGGAGGTAATTTAACATAAAAAGGACACTGGCCAAGACAACCCTGATGAGGGGAAGATTTGTGAGACTTTTTACAGCCAACCTTCTCTAGAGGGCCCGACCTTGAGGTTTCGGTCCCTCCTGCATCCTCCTGCCTGCCCACACCCCCCAGTTGCCCCTGGGGACGGAGGGAGCAGCCGCTCCGTAATGTGCCAGGGGGCGGCTGCCCGCAGGAAACAGCCTGCCCCGGCCCCAAGCCTGGGACACCTGGGAGGGCTCAGCAGGCCCTCGTCAGTCCTCCAGACGGCAGGGGCGGGTGGGCTGTTGCAGTGTAGGGCCAGTGAGGGCTGAGGACCACGTCACGAGGGAGACCAGGGAAATAAGGAACGGGGGTGGCCAGGGGCACCGAGGTTCAGGAGCCCACGGCACCTCAGCTCCCGAGACCTGCTTGGAGCCCGCCTGCAGCTGGCGCTGCTGTTTGTGACCGCGGGTCCCCTTGGGGGTAAATCTCACGTTCTGTGCCCTTCACACACACACACACACACACACACGCACACGCACACGCACACGGTAATATCATAAAGGAATAGACCAAAATGTCCAGAGGGACAGGTGTATCTAGAGCCTGGATGGTGGTGACGGTTTCCCGGGTGTACACGCATCCCGAGATGAGTCAGTTCACACACGTTAAACATGTACAGCTTTTAGCCCTGGCTGGTGTAGCCCAGCGGACTGAGCGCTGTCCTGAGAACCAAAGGGTCACTGGTTCGATTCCCAGTCAGGGCACATGCCTGGATTGCAGGCCAGGTCCCCAGTTAGGGGTGCGCCAGAGGCAACCACACATTGATGTTTCTTTCCCTTCTCTCTCTAAAAATAAATAAAATCTCATATATATAGGAGGTGACAATCGCGCCTGCCCAGCAGGATTGCTGTTGGGGGGAAGTGCAGACACTTCTGCAGACCAGCCCTTGCGTGCGTGTGCGTGTGTGTGCGTGTGTGTGCGTGTGTGTGTGCGTGTGCGTGTGTGTGTGCTGGGGGTTCTCCACATGCCCCCATAGCTGCAGGTTCAACCAGCAGAGGGAAACAGCAGGGGTGGCCTTGGGTGGCCGCGCTGAGCTGAAGGCCGCACAGGACGGTCGGCGGGGCGCGCGCCCTGCAGCCCGGGTCCCGCTGGGTGGCGCTGGGTGGCGCTGGGTGGCGACCCGGAAGGTCCCCGCCTGGAGCCGGAAGGCAGGAGGGCGGAGCCGGCGCTCTGGGCGCCGGGGACCCGGTGACCCTCCGGCGGGCGGCGGGGCGCCCCAGTGTCCGGCGCGGCGGCGGCTGCAGCGGGTGAGCTGCGCGCGCGCGGGCGGTTCACCCCTTTCCCGGGCGGAGACGCGAGCGCGCGGCGCGGGGGACACGGTGGGGGGGCGCGGAAGAGGCGGAAGCGACAGGGGTGGGAGCCAGGCGCCCCTGCCCCGCGGCAGCCTGGCTGCTGGTGCCTGCGTCCCCCTCTCCTTCCCTAGCGCGTGGGGCCCGGCAGTGACCTGTGAGCGAGGCGCAGCCCCAGCGGCCCACGCGCAACTTGTGCACCTGGCACCTGGCGTTCTGGGGGCGCTGCCTTAGCTTCGAGGTGCCAGGCCAGCCCCGCAGACCCGGTGGCGGAGCTGGAAGGCCGGCCGCGGCTGGGCCTTCCGAGGGCTCCAGAGACGGAATCGGGGGTGCAGGAGAAATCTCCTGATTCTGAAACACCGGGAGCTGGGCCCCCAAAAGAAAAGGCGTTTCAGAGTGAGAGGCCACAGCGTTCATCTGCGATCGGCCACAGTCTCGATTCAGGAAGCGATTCTGGGGGAGCACAAACGGTGTTTGGGTTGGAGGGGAAGGTGGGGTGGGGGTACGCTCCGGCAGGGTGGGGGTACACTCCCGTGGGGTAGGGGTACACTCGGTGGGGTGGGGGCACACTCCCGCGAGGTGGGGGTACACTCCATCCCGCAGGAGGGCGTGTCGCTTCACCCAGGCTAACCGAGTGATGTGTGAACCGGACTTTGACGTTGGAGTCCTGTTGTCATCAGTCCAGGGTCACAATGGCAACTTTCCTGTTACCTTTGCAGACAGTTCTTTAGGAAGCAAGGTGGCGGCTCATTTTGTTTGCTTCGCTTCGGGAGTAAAGCGGTTATGCCCGCCTTCACCCTTGTGAGTGGCTCCTGCCAGGTGCCGTCCTATGAGTGTGACATTGGTGTGGACAAGTCTTGACCTCTGGGAAACCTGAAGGGGCCCTCGCCAGGGAGGAGGGACAAGTGCCCTGTCTGCTGAGGCCACAGCTGGGGAGCAGCGGGGCCTGGAAGCCAGGAGGGTGCAGGGGAGCATGGGGGCCATGTCCCCAGTGGGGACAGGTGCTGAGCCCGGACTTCCCGCTCTCCGGGGCTGCGGGAGCGCTGAAGGCCGAGTGCACGCGGAGGCCCACACAGCAGGCCTGAGAACGCACAGTCCTCTCCCAGGGTGGCAGGGTCCTCGTCCATGAGAGGCCAGTCTGGATTTCCCCTGGTTCAGAACACCCTCGTCCGCCCCAGAGACCCTGAGCAAGAGCGCCGGCCCCTGGTGTCCCCATGGTTTCCCTGGGTGACTGTGGCCAGGGTTGGCTGTGAGCACAGGGGACAGCACTGGGCAGGGACCTGCCCCAGCCTTGGCTCCCCCCAGCCAGGAAGGGGCTTCTGTGCTGTTTCACTTCCCAGCCTGGCCAGCTGGGGGCACTCCAACCCCACGCCCACACAGACCCCGCCAGCCCAGCCCCCCTTCTTCACTCCATTTCCTGTAAATCAGCCCCCCAGTTCCTGGCAGCCAGGGAGAGCGCCAGTTGTTTTGACTTCATTGCGTGAAAGGGCAGTTCCATCCACAGGTAGGTGAGTCCCTGCAGTTGGTTGGTTTCTTTTATTCTCAGGCCGTGTCATCTCCAGTCTCACCCATCCTGCCAGGAGGGGTAGGTGGCCTGTCCACATGCAGGGTTTTGCAGGCCAGGGTGTGGGTCGCAGCAGGGTGCTGGCCTCGAGTCAGCACGTCTGGGGTCTGCGGGGTCCGGCTGCCCAGGCACGTTGCGTCCACCCTCCTCACCCCCCAGAGCCAGCCCGCGGGTGGCTGGTCCCCTGCACAGGCAGGAACCCGACACCTGCTGGGGGCCCCAGGGTGGGCCAGGCCAGCTCGGTGACCTAGTCCTGAGTCCTGTGTTTCCTGAGCCCAGGTGCCCTGTCACCAAGAGGACACTGGCTGGGACTTTCCACCCCCTGCCAGGCTTCGCCTCACTTGTAAGCAGGCAGTCACTCCTTCCCTTGTCCCAGGTGGAAGGTCACTCAGATGGCGGAGGAGTTCCACCTGATCCACTGATTGTTTGCTTATTGACTGGTTTCTTGGTGACCGAGAACTTGCCACACGACTGGGTGCTGTCGGTCCTGCACACGGTGCCGCTATGGTGCTCCCCAGAAAATGAGAACCTGTCCTCAGACGCTAGGAAGAGTTCCTTTGGGGTGAAACACTCTAACACTCTTGAACCCTCCCCTGGCAGGGTTCCTTCACGCCTGCCGCCATGCCCATCGCAGTGAAAGACGTCATGACGCTGCTGTGCTCCATTTCCCAGGAGAAGAAAATGAAAGCAGCCATCAAACACTCAGGGAGGGGCGCCCTGGTCACTGGTGCTGTGGCCTTGGTTGGTGGCTTGGTCGGTGGCCCGCCAGGAGTAGCCCTTGGTGAGTGTGAGAGCCTCGCAGGGGCAAGTGGCCTGGTGGGGGAGGGACCTCGGCCTCAGGTTCACAGGCCAGTCTGTGTCCTGCGTGAGGAGGGTCACACTGAGGTCGCCTCTGTGAAATGACTGTGTGTGCAGACTGTGTCCCGGTGAAGACAGGCTGCATGTCTGCGTCTCATGTGCAGGGCACTCCGTAAATGGCCTCTGTGTCTTGCAGACCTGGAGGACACCCTGCCCCAGGGACGCGTCCTGCTGTCTGAAGACCTCAGGGTGTCCCTTGGGTGGCCCCCATCCCACATCATCATTACGGGTCACCTCAGGAAGGGCACCCACTAGGAGCAGGTGCTCTCTGGCTGGTTCTCATCAGCTGCTCAGAGAAGGTCCCTGTCCCCAGGTCACACAGTTCAATGCTGCAGAAGCAGTGGAGTCCCACCTACAGGGCCACGTCCCTCACTTTGCCTCCTGCTTCCTTGTGGGCACTGGCTTCTGGCACGGGCTGAAGTTGGCTGATTTTCCCATGGTCCCTCCAAGGGATGGTGAAGTTGCTTCCCCTGGATTGGGAACAGGGGGTTTCCTGAGGGCCCCCCCATAGGCTGTGACCACAACCATGGCGGAGCTGCGCCGGCCGTGACATGACAGGGCCCAGCTCACTGAACCTTCCTTGTCTTCTAGGGGGTGCTGTTGGGGGACTATTAGGGGCCTGGATGACAAGTGGCCAGTTCCAGTCTGTCCCTGACATCCTGATGGAGCTGCCGCCCTCGGAACAGCAGCGGCTTTTCAACGAGTTCATGGTCATCGTCAGGAACCTGGACTGGGCAGACGCCGTGCAGCTCACCTCGCTGGTCATGGGCAGCGAGGCCCTGCAGCAGCGGCTGCTCCTCATGCTGGCAGGCTACGTCACCAAGGAGCTGGGGGCAGAACTGCAGTACGGCGACTAGCCCCTGGGGGCCGGGTCTCCAGCAGGTCCCTGGGAGTGGGGCCCCAACCACCCTGTGTCACTGAAGTGGTCGTGAGCCTCCCGTGGGAGGGACCTGGCCTGCGTTCCGGAAACGGCAGATGATGATGTCCTGTGGTGTGGCCGCCCGGGGACCCCTCCCAGGTCCACCCTCCTGACACGGAGCCTGGAGGAACGTCACTGCGTTCGGGGCTCATCTGTGAAGGTGACTTCTGCCCCAGGCACGTGTGGCAGGACTGGGGACCCCTCTGCACCCCAGCACCTCAGGAACCAGGCAGCCACCCCGCTGGAACCATGGGGACCACCCCAGTGTGCCCCGCCCCCAGCCCCCGGGTGGGAAAGGCACCCCTGCTGCCCCGACCCAGGCCTCACTGTCCCATCGGGTCCTGCCTGTAAGTGGACTTTCAGTAAAAGGTGCCCTGGCTCTTTCTAACGCGTTAGATCACAGACTCTCCAGGCAGCTTGCCCTGAGCAGTTCCACATGCTGTCCCCCTGCTTCAGACACACACGGCTGTCCCCAAACAGGACACCGGGCACTGTGCCCTCCCCCGCACTTCCTGCGCTGAGGTTCAGACACGCAGTCGCCCCTCCCGAGCTCGGAGCGGCTGGGGGGCACAGCCCTGGGCTCAGAGCAGGAAAGGGAGCTCCTGACCCCCGCTTCTCCTGGCTGTTTCCCTGGGGGTGCGCAGGTGCCCCCGCCCAGGCCGCTCTGATCCTGGCGTGTCCGCGTGTGTAAGAATGCGAGGCCAGGGCGGGGGTGGGGGGCAGCATGAAGCAGCTCAGGGGAGCTGACGGGGAGTTACTCGCAGGTGGTCCTATGGTGCCGGTATTGGGGGACCTGGGAGACCCAACTCGGACACCCCACAGCCACAACCCCTGAGGGCCCTCCGGCCGTCGGCCTACCTTCACCTCTGGGAAAGCAGCCCAGGAAGGAGGCGACCCCATCACGCCTGGTCCATCTGGGCTGGACGTGGCCGAACTTGCTGAGCGAGACCCCTTGACTAGCTGGGTCCTGGGGTCACTCCCAGGGGACTTTGGGCTGGACCTCGAAGCCCTGCTCCCTCAGGCTCTCAGCCTCTGTGCTTTCGGTGTTTGTATTTCTGCCTTTCCTGTAAGGAAGCATTTATTTATTTATTTATTTAAAGATTTTTATTTATTATTTTTAGAGAGTGGGAGGAGAGAGAGGCAGAGAGGGAGAGAGACATCCATGTGTGGCTGCCTTTCACCTGCCTCCAGCCATGGACCTGGCTGGAGACCTGGCTTGCAACCTGGTTCTGTGCCCTGGCTGGGAATCGAACCAGCAACTTTTGGGTTTGCAGGCCGGCGCCTTATCCACTGTGCCACCAGCCAGGGCC